>JAHDVE020004109.1:0-34327 GCA_022606495.2 Halesus radiatus
ATGTTTACCGTACGATACATTTATTTTCATTGACAACTGAAAATAAATAGGGTAGGTACCCATTGTTTGTTTAAGAAAAACCGATTCTAGTTATGTTTTTCCTACCATTCTTTGAACCTCTAACCCTCTCCCCTCAAAGGTGAGGGAAAATGTTCGAATTCGTTGGTTCCATGGTAACAGTCTCAATCTATCTAAAATAATGAGGAATCCCAGTCCATTTTTTTTTAACTTCTAAATTAATGGTCAGCACCAAAAATACACACTTTGTGGTCTGCTTATGGAAAAATACTACTAATGATTTATATGTAAATTCTACACGTGTGGTTAGGAAATTGCATAAGGTTTTAAGAGACAAAATTCTCAAACTGTAATCTTTTAAATTCATTATGAAATACGTACTGGAATTTTAGATATTCGTTCAAAATTACCTCGATCGGTTTTCAGATTGCTAATATTTTCTGACATTTTGGTATGTATTTCATAGAATTTATAAGATTACAGTTTAAAAAATTTTGTCTTTTCAAACCTTGCACATTTTCCTAACTACTTAGGATATAACTTACATATAAATTAATCTTAGTATTACGTGAGTTAGCGACCTACAAAGTGATGTTTAGGCCCATTTTTAGTGCTGGCCCTTATAGACCAATATTGTTTTCATAAAGTTCCTTTTTATAGTTAAATTAATTCTCAAAAGTTTATGTTTTATTAAACCCACCAAAATGGCTCAAATCAGAGTAATAAGTGGCGGGAGGGGGGGGGGGGTACGTGACATCACATGATCAAATATAATGAATTTACACGGTAAGAAATTAGGCGCAAACAGCCGCGTCACGTCGATTCAATGGTACCAACCAAATAGCGTGTTTTGATGAAGTGGTGTTTTATTCACTTTTGAAATAACGGTTTATAAATTCTACAATTGATTTCTATATAATAAAACTTTTATATTCAGTATGGCCATTTGCTGATTTATGTGAATATAAATACATCTTTTATCCCATAATATTTTTCACTGGAGTTCCTTCTTAATGAAAAGAATATTATTTTTATAAATATTATTTTTGTGCTATGCAACAATAAAAAATAATAATATTTTATAATATTATTTTTGCGCTATGCACAAAAATCTTGTCTTAAGTTTTTAAGAACTTTAGTTTATCAATTAATAAAAGAATATTATTTTATTTTTATAAACAATAATTATTAGCCTGAAACAGTCATCCAAATTGAAAAAACCTTTCCGAGCAAAGATAAATGTCGCCGACAGGACTCGAACCCGCACCCTTCTGATTGCCGGTCAGATGCTCTACCATTGAGCTACGTCGGCTTATCGCATAAATTAATTTAATTGTTACCCTTTGCGCTATGCACAAAAATCTTGTCTTAAGTTTTTAAGAACTTTAGTTTATCAATTAATGAATATTATTTTACTTAAATATCGTGACTGCTTATAAAATATCTTATTCCCATTTTTGTAATAATATGTATAGTGTTTCCCTAATTTAGCAATAAGCTATCCTAGAATGATTTTGTATAAAGGAGTTGTTTTGTTACAGGGGGAAGGGAACATCATCCACAGCCGGAACAAATGTATTATTACGGCACATTCCGTGTGAAGGAAGTAATTTACAATTCATCTTATCGCATGCGAGATCAGAATTAGCGTGATCTTTTCTGGATCGTGGGGATCTTCAGGTACCAGGAACACTGTAAGAGTACTCGCTAGTGATGGTTTATTTTCACATTCAGAGAAGAGAACAATGTCGGAGGTTCACAACAAACCACTCCTAAAAATTTAATTAAAAGGTTATCCAGGTATTATTATTTTCTTTTTTTGTGATTAGTGTAGACAGGCGGAACATCCATCTTATTCTCAAATGTAGACAATGCGTAAAGCATCGTTGGTCTCATTTCGCTTAACCGCTAATGACATGTGTGGTAGTCACGTAATACGTTATCGTACAGTAACGTGAATTAATATACATTCTAGTTAGCATTTATACATCTTTATTGCGAATGTTTAAATGGGAATATTCCCTCGGTGGTAGTAACACGCATTTCTGAACGACTGTTGTAATTTTTTTTACTTACAGTGCGTAACAAGGAAATCAAATTAATGTACATGGTTCTTCCATGTGAGAATTTTTTATGCAAGATCTTTTAGAGTAGTTATAATATTAAATTTCTCAATCTGAAAGCTCATGGTAAACCAACAGTTATTCGAATGGCAATAAAATTTAACCACATGAGGGATCGAATATTTTAATAATCTCCTAGAGTCAGGTTCGTGCGGATAGATCCTTAGAATCTAACCTTCCTAATTGTTTATTATTATTTACTTATTACTATTTACTGATTATTATTAAATTATAAAGCCGCTCATCTCAACACAGGATTGTCCTAGTGAGATGAGTGGCTAATGTTTTTATTTTCATAATTAAATTTATGAATAAATAAATAAATAAGAAGAAGTAGGATATGATTTGACATTATCGCTTCTAATAGTACTGAGCGATGTTACGCACCATCCTTAGCCAGAGTTTTGGACAACCTTTTAGTTTCTTTTATCCAATCATCGCTACAGCAAGGCTGTCGGCTGTACGTTGACGTAAAAAAGCGTAATACCGCTCGATTCTTCCAAACAGAAATGTTGATTTGCTATATTCTGCATTCTTGTATCTACTTCCATCCTCAATTAACTCTCCACTTTTCTTTGACATAGAGCATTCAAGCAACTCTATATTGCGCTACTCCAGTGGCCAAGTCTTTGCTTGCTTAGCATCAGCATTTTTTCACAGTTTTTTTCTGAAACCATCTGAATGTCTGCTTTATGAAAATGCTCAAATATTTCTGTTGGGCATTCATTCCTGTCTTTGTGTGATCTTTTCTGATTGACCCCATTTGGGATTTCATAATTAATATAATATTTAAACAGCTATTTATAAATAGTGGAATGGTTTCACTCTCGAATGGTTGTATCTCAATTCTTTAGTGTTTTTCCAGCTAATGTGTTGTGTTCGACATACCTGATGAATGAATTTGGGAATAAAAATAACCCCAAATATTAAGAGACAAAGTTTTAACGATATCTCATAAGGATCACATCATATCCATTTTACGGTTTGCTTATCACGTGTTAGGCAAAACATGTCTCACGCTACTAACGACTCATCTAAAGTTCAACCTTTAAAACCTGATATTAAGTGCGGTAAAAGGTCCACTGATATATTTTTGGAGCCCTCCCAAACATAAAAACTCTCAGAACTGTCTCAGAATATTAACCTTTAATATCGAAGTTGGACATTTATGGCTGACACTGAGTAAAAGTTTTAAACTTATCAACTTCTTTCGGCGGTGGATTTATGAAAAAGCTCACATCGTTCACCAGTCGTTAAAAGCTTGCTGGCAGTGTATGGCCAAACTTTTCAAAGGCTCTTGTCACCGAAAAGTTGAAAAGATTTCATAATATTGTGTACTTTAATAAACAAGGGTCGGTTCAAATGTTCACAAAAAGACGTAAGAGAAAGTCATATAATTTTACTTTTTTTTATTTATTAATCAAGTGTATTTTCACGTGGTATTTCGTATGTGTTAAGATGTTATTAATATTATCTGATGCAATTTATAAACCTGACATCATTTCATCAAACTATAAAATAGTTCTTAAATATTAAATGAACATATTCTTATTTCTCTATTTATTTCTGATATAGCTTTAGGTCCTTTTTAAAACCTTTTGTTTTACCTTCACATCCTTTGTCTGGGTTATATTTTATTAGCAGTTCCTACGTAATTTGAACGGCGGACGAGCCATAGAAATATTTCAGTACAGTTTTCATTTAGAGGGAAAAGTACATAGTATATTGATACCGAGTCATTTAATAATATGATTTTTAAAGGGAGCCAGGGTTCGAACCCCACATCTGACACCATGTTATATTGAGGTGTTATATTAAAAAGCACTTGTAAATGTAAAGTAGATTTATTGACCATTGCGGTTGACACCGGTTTAACAAGTGACTGTCTGAGGTTATGTCCCATAGACAAAACTATAGAAGTGATCCATGGTATATATTATACCAACAGTTTTTAGAAATTTCCTTTTCCAAAAAGCATTCTAATCAATACATGTATTAAAAAGAAAAAAAAAAAAAAAAAAACACTCGTTTTATAAATCAACGGAGCATAAAATAGCTCTTTTTAAAAAAAAATTACAACATTTAAAAAAATTATTTGTCTAATCTTTTTTGCCAGCCTCATAGCTTTTTCTTGAATTGCTAACCATTTGATTTGTTGATAAATTAAGCTTTTCAAATATCTACCATTGATGTTTTCCATAAAAATGCTTAGTCATGAACGTTTACAAAGACAATTTCGTAACTTAAAAAAAAATATAGTCGTAGGCAAAATGTGTATAAATACCATCGTAACAATTTATGATACGTATTATTTCGGTCTTCAGCTAAACCGTCCCCTATGTTAAAACACCGTTAAGTTTATTCGGGAGAAAAGGTTAAATAAAAATAACGTCTTCTGAAGACGCTTCTGTATTTTGATTGCGTCTTTTACAACTATTTTTCCACTTCAGAAACACTCAAGTGCCTTCGTGAGAAGAATAATAATACTCGACTTTCTTCTCGGGATTTAAACTCCGTTTCTTCAATTTAAGTTCTGTCTAGCTAAGCATACACCGAGAAACGATTTAATTGCACATATTTTACAGACATAATAATGTAAATTGGTAATACAGACGAGAGTATATTATTTCGTCAATGGATTATTATATACTAATTCATTAATGGTCTATTAAATATTTTTAATAATCATTTATTTTAAATGACCTTCTCTTAAATTTATTTTCATATTGGTAACTATTTTTTAATATCATTTTATTAATATTTTTAATATTCATTTTAATAATAATAACCCTTATTATTTAATTTGTATGCCTTGTTATTTTCTTAATTTTATTAATATTAATAACAAATATTATTTATTTTTTCATTTCTATTATAAACTTGTTATTCAATATGATATAATATTTTTTTATTAACATTTTTGATAAATTGCTTAGCTATTTAATCACTTTTTTTTAGGTTTATAATTTGTCTATTGTTACATTATCGTGTTCTATGTTTATCATTTGTCTGTAATTGACACTATTATTTCTTAGTATTCTGTTTGTCCTGATCAGGAAAGCTTCGCTTTCGAAACATGTTGATATTTAAATATTAAAAAGTAGTTTTTACAAAGTATTTTTATTGATTTATTAAGAGTGTTTTCATTATGAGAGTATTTATTTCTTTTTATAAACAAACGGATAATATTATCTACTGAAAATAAGAAACCTATTGATAATCGAAAAAAGATCTCTGTATTCGAAAACATTCATTTCTTCAACCACATTAATACATCGCTAAATATAAAATACTCATCTGTAATTTCGACTCATGACATGAATGAACTTATGTATTCGATTCACCTGATAGTATAAAGTCTTCCTGTGAATAAAATTGGGATAAACACAGATTTCAATAAGCTGATTTGATAACAGCAACGTAACTAACCATCATGTAATGTCCCCGCGAGCATAGACAATCAAAGCGAATGGTACGCCACACATCTCTGTATTGACGTACACTCTTGACTAGTATATTTTATGACATCGGTTGTGCCTTATGATTGTTTACGTATTTTTTCCACAACAGTTCTCCAATCAAATTCGTTATCAAAGGTTAACGCAATAATGTCAACAATAATTACCACGAACTCTCAAGTTAATTCAAAAAAATTTCTACCGACACTCAAACTCAATAATGTAGGCATCTGCCTGGGACCAAAACAAGGGAGAAAAAAATACGAAAACGTAGAAAAAAATAAACAACTTACCGAACAAGAAAAACAACCTCCTCCGCAGGAAGTTCCGGTCGGCCATTTTGCCGCTACGTTGCCGTTTCCCGCCAATCTCATCAATGTAGTGTTTTTCTTAGAAGCCTCCAGCCTCCCCTCCCGTTGTATTAACACTCGTTAGTGTCGGAATTAACATTCTGGCCGTCGAAGGGCACTTTTATTTATCTGAAACAAAATTATGACAAAGTGATTTTTGGGAGGAACAAATCATCGTAGTTTCTCGGTATTTAAAATCAAATATATATCAATGGAATGAAATATAACAAAGGAATTCATCTAATTCATAATCAAAGCTTATTATTTTTTGTACGTTAACTTTACACAGGAGACCCTAAGGAAAATAATTTCCCTCAGGACGTATGTAATTTTTGGAGGGTTCTTTTTAAGTAAAGGAAGGAGAGGAAGTTTTGGGAAGGAAAAGGGTATGAGAGGTGGATAGGAATCTGGGAGCCAGGTGTCTCGGAGTGATGGACGTATTCATCTATTCCTCCCACTGTGGTGAAAGGCGATGGTTCGGAGTCTGCCTGAAAAAGTCGAGGGGTCTCCCTCAACCGGCTTCTCCCGATTTGGCCCACGACTCAGCTAGTGGGCAGACGTATCCGCCGTCAAGACCTGGACAAACCTCACCACATGCACCCGGGAACCCTTGCTAAGTCGCCAAACACAGCGAACCACTTGGGGTGACCTTGGCAAAGATATTGGTTGTCCAATTAATGTTTTCCAGGGCGTCGGTACTCATCCGGTACCCGCCTCCCAAATGATACATCGCATAATATACAAATGAATGGAATATATTGAATGATAATGAATGATATTATTACATTTGCCTACTTCACATTATTTTACCTAAGCAATTCAAAAAAATATTAAGCTGAAGATATTGTGTACATTTTAATATTTCTGTTTTTGCAAATGTTAACCTTTACCACTCCTTTGTCAGGTGCCAGCCGACATCGATATTTGTACGCTACAACTCCGTTGTCGGCTTGCGGCCGACAAGGTAAGACATGCTCGCGCGGTGTATTTTCGCGCGCAAAACTTGACGTGACGTTGTTTCTTGCGATTATTCGATAAAAAATATTTAAATTCACGTTTTAATAAGATTTCGACTGTTTTCCGTTTTTGTTCTACTATAAAATAACCTTTTTGTAACTGCCTATCAATAAATTAATACTTTGACATTATTTAAATTAGAGTTGGCTGACAAAAAATATTTAAAAAATAATGTAGTGGTAAGGGTTAATACATGGTGGAATGCCATTATAATGATTAAATGAAAGACTTTTTTAAACTCTATTCCACTTTTATTTTTGACCGTGACCGGTTTCAGCTGTGACGGATATTTTCAAACTGGTACATTTAATTCTTAAACTATGGGTCATATACAATTTTCGGTTTTAAGGGAAACAAACCATGATTTTACTAAATAATGATCAGATAAATTCACGATGTAGCTCCAGTGGGCATGATGCTAAAAACTTTGCAAACGCGTTTTAAAAAGGATATCGAATTGATAATGCAAACGATTGAAAATTTCGAGTAGTAACAGCATTAAGTGTATAAATGCTACATATGTAGACAAATTTAACCTCCTTGTATTAATGATAAGTAAAAATAACCAAAGGCTTATTAAAAAAAAAAAACATGTTAATGAAAAGGGCTGTTTGCACATATGAGTTTTATAAGTAATATTTGCTCACTTAAAATAAATAATTCGTGGTAGAAATCTATTTTAATATTAGGTGGACTGAAAAACATCATAAATTTGTTCCACTTATTTATTTGAGAACGAATTCATTTGTTCATAGAGGGGGGAACCCGGTCCTAAATAAATTAGCGTAATAAAGTTATAAAGTTTGAGCTTTGGTAATATTACGAGTTCATTTCATTTTTACTAATAAAGCTCTTGAAGTTCAATCGAATTATTTAGACACAAAAAGAATTCTCGGTAATATATTAATTTTCACATAATAAATTCTTTTGTGATACCGTACAAGAGTTTCCTACTCGAAACTAGTGAGAGAATGGCAACCCAATTTCAGGGTATGTGGTAAGGTTGAAGGAAGAGTAGAACATACTCTCAGTGTCGCCCTAGTTAGAGATTACAACGTTGTTAAAAAAGGATTTTAAAACGTCATTCTGCCACATTCTGACCGGTCAGTGACTGAGTTGGCATCGCGTTTGGGTCTCACCCAGGCGTCGTGACTTCAATTCCTCGGCTGGCTAAGTCCTCCATTACGACACAAGCAACATCCGCTTACTGTGGTGATGGTAGTAGGATATTTTCAATTCGTAACCAGGGAATATTTGTCTTTCTTTTAAAAAAAAAAATGTTTTCAATAAAATTTTCTTCGAACGTATAAAACATTTTCAAAAAGCGTGGGCGCTTCTCTTTTTCATTAAATTGCAAAGAAAATAAATCCGACCGTACAATATTAAACGACAAAATAATGTATGAGTGATACCCAGAAACACGTACGTGGAGGATTTAGGTGTCAACTGGGATGTCTACACGTGGCCGAGAAAATATTAAATTGTAATCATTTTGTTGCCACGTGTTGGTGATCAAACGTATTATTTGTTCATTTTTACTCTGAAATATGAAGACACTGCTTTTAATTAATTATCAAATGTTCAATTATTGTACACTTATGTAGTACTTATAATTTATAAACTAAATATTATGGAGCATTCTCGGAAAAATCCCTGTTCAAGGATAATAAATAATTCGATTTTTCCTAGAAACATTTGATTCGTTAAAAAAGAAAGCACAACCTGAGTTCGTACTTTTACGTGTTATTTTATTTTTTGAAATGCAAGTGTATATCAAATATGATGGAATGGTGGACTAAACTCACAAGTCTTTTATTAAAACAATAGTCGAAGGATGCTTGACTGGCATTACACAATGGTGTTCTGATACCAATCCTGATGATTGGCAGCGAGAAATGGATATGACGGAGGAAGGACCAAAGTAAATTGATTAGATACAGGATACAGGCAGGTGACAGGCTTGCATCATCATACCTGACTGGTATTAACTTGAGGAACAATCTTACCCAAAGGCAACTCACGCTCAGGTGAGCCAAGTCTGATACGTCGAACGGAGTGGTTGAATCCTCTCGTACGAATACTGCTAAATTCGGGGACAGAGCTTTCAATGTACTGGGTCTAAACTCCTGGAATGACCTTCCATTTGGTTTGAGGTCAGAGAGCAATTTCTAAACCTTTAAGAAGGGTCTAAAAACTTATCTATTTAAAAGTGACTACAAACTTTAACAAGAAAATATAAAGCGCCCTTGCGGTAATTTTAGTCACTAAACAGCGCTATATATAAATTGACCACTTGACATTATATACATTTTTATAAAGTAGAAATCAGTTCCCTTAAACGTATACGTGTTAATACTATTTACGACCATCTTACCAAAGAGGAGATCAGAAAATATTTTAGGTATATATTGTTGGTATTAGAGAAATAAACAAGATTCAGAAAGGAAACGATATGGAATATAAATGGTTTGGACATGAAGATAAAGAGTGAATGAATGGATAAAGCAAAGTAAACAAAACTTTACATAAATAAGGCAATATCGATGTAGTGTAATAACGAAATTGTTTGAGCTGCCTCAAAAATAAATTAAATGATTGTAATCATTTCAGACCAAAATAGTGCCATCTTCCGGGATGCAAAGAATAATCTTAAATTTTTGTTGTCTACGATATTATTTATAGTAACCAGATAAGACTCATATTGTACTTAATAGGCGTTGGGGTTAGGGTAGGGGTAGATGTAGGAGTAGAAGTAGGAGTAGAAGTAGGGGTAGGAGTAGGTGTAGGGGTAGGGGTTGTATTAGGAGTAGAAAGGTGAGTAGAAATATTTTTCCAAATACTCATTAAAAAAAATCCTAACACATGCACTCCTTGCTTCATCCACATTAAAACACAAATCACTATCCATTCACAACCAATTTCAAAACAGCAATATGCAAAACCTAGTTTATAGTAAAACCTTAAGGCTTTCACATAGCAGAAGGTGGGATGCCATCAGATCTATCTAAGTTGACCTTCAAGCGAAGTTTGTTTCCAGGAGAGTTTCTTTGCTATAATTCCAGTTGATTAATTAATTTAAATTCGCAAAGAAAAGAAAATTTCAGGAATATCTAATATCCATTATTCGCGGATTTGTTACGGAACATGAATAAATAATCAGTAGTTAATGGAAGATGTGATTAATATTTATTTTAAATTATTTATGGCTAACTAACTAACTAATCATCACGCCGTTTCTCCGCGGGGGTTAGGCAGAGAAGATGGAGCGCTATACAACTCTATTTTGCCACACACTCCTTGTTTCATTCGCATTCATAGATCATCTAATACATACTCTTCTGTTATTCTGACTCTTGATGTGACCCGACTGAAGTATGTATCTGTTTCACCTGATCGTCCTCAACTTCCCCTACCATTAACTTTCGGGTGAATATATTCCTCTTACACCCTTTCTTCGTTCATCTGCTCTACATGATCAAACAATCGTCCCTTTCTTAAGCTTTTGCATTGTGCTAACATCAGTCTTGTATTCTTTTCGGTTTTCCACATGTGTAATACGGTCATATGCATTCTTTCACCACACATTTGCCAAACAA
The DNA here is from genome assembly GCA_022606495.2 of Halesus radiatus. NCBI lineage: Eukaryota > Metazoa > Arthropoda > Insecta > Trichoptera > Limnephilidae > Halesus > Halesus radiatus. The sequence goes on from JAHDVE020004109.1 coordinate 10,563, forward strand.
ATCTAATTTCTGTAGCATTCTGTCTACGTTCATCCTTTATCTACCAGTTCCACGCTTCACCGACATATACATCAGAGTTAGTATCGCCATTCGATTGTGGACTGCTGCTTTGCTTTGGACATCTTTTATTTTTTCTGATTTATGGCAATCATAATAAAAAAACTTTCACGATACCTAAACAAAAATTATCAGACTCGAGAAGCATTTTTGGAGAGCCAAGTTGGATAAATTCTTTGTAAAAGTTTTGAATGGGAAAAGTTCCCAACAGCGATATTCCAACAGGTAGATTAATTTATTATTGAAAAGCAGCATTCGGTAATTTAAAAGAAGAACCTTGGGGAATTAAGAATTTGTGAAGCGGTAAGATTTTTTTTTGTTGGTTATTGAGTTACGGGTAAATCTGAATAAAGAGATTTTGCTTGTGTAGTGGTATACTGAATGGATCAAAAATTATTATAATTTTTTATCAACGCTTGACGTTTCGATATATATTGATTTTATTCTTATTTAACTCACTATAACTGCAAACTGACAACTATCTATAATATGAATATACATTTTTTTTTTACTTTTTTTTTTCAAAAGCTATTTTGTGACATCATTATTAATATGCCAATTATCTGTGCTGGTATAGAAACTGTTCTATATCTTTCCGATTATAAAAATTATATAAAACTTCGTTTGTTTGACCAGCCGGTGGTTCAACCCTGCCAGATTTTATTTTTTACTCCATTTTAAAAACCTATACTTAATTTACTGAGAAAACCTTAACTACCTCGACTTCAACAAATTACAATGATAATCTTTGAAGATTATGACAAACGTCGCTACGCGCCTAGCGTTGAAATAGTACCGTTCCAAAATAGTTTGAACCAGTTTGACACCTACTCGCGATGCTATCGGTGTGCTCAAACACATTCAAACGTGTGGTCTTTATAACTATTTTCCTGTACTTCATATTACATGGAATATCAACTAATGCGCTGATGGTTATTTATCAATTTATATAATAAATAAATATTGTGTTATTGTTGATCCTGGAACGAACAATGACACTTCTGACGCAATACTAAAAAGAATCCAAAAACATGCTTCTTAATGCGCGTAATTGATTGTCGATTATTTTCATTTATTTAATATCTATGCCTTTCTTTAAATTCAGATAACTCATTAAACACATTTTTTGTATCCATGTCATAAAACTAACAATAAAACACATTAAAAACTTCCTTCTTCTTTTGGCGCTCATAACATTTTTAAATTTAATCGTATGAAGGCATCTGTCTAACATTACCATCTCAATTAAGATGTCTAGCATTACCTAGACATGTTAATAAAGATGTAGAATATGATATACTCGTATATGTATGTATATTACCCTCAAACTGATCAGACGCATACAAATGCAGCTGTGATGTATCACATACATACTCGCCCCACTGCTGTTCAATATCAGGTTATGCTCTGATTTTATAAATAGTAACATTTTGTACATAATTTAGTCTGAAATGTAAATATGTTAGTTGTAAGCCTCTATCACTAGTTTTAAGTCACTAGCGACAGGTCTACCATAAGTTGTAAGTCGCTATCTATATAAGTCTTAGATGTAAATCACTAATCACTAGATAAATTATGTTGTAAAGCGCCTTTGAGGTGATTTTCTCACGAAAACGGCACTATAAAAATAATCCATTTATTTTTACTATTATTATTATTATTATTATTAAAGATTAGCAAACTCGGAATACGTATAGAGGGTATAAAAAAATAACAGAAATAGAATCATCATTGAATGCACAAAAAAAGAGGATGCAGAAAATTTAAACTAGCGATTTCAAAGAAAATAAAGGATGTCTACGATGAAGAATTGTCCAAAAAAAAATTATTTTTAAAAACGATCATTCTTCCTTCATTTTTCACATTTTCAGGCAGTTTTTCATACATTTTCAGTCATTTGTAAGCAATTCTGTGACTGTTTTGTTGTGGTTTTGGCTATGTTTAGCATATATAGTATGTAAATAACCTTGTAATACCCTAATTATTCACACCTTTCCTTCTATTTTCTAGAACAACAGTATTTTAAATACCGCGCACTGTTGTTTTAAATTTTGAAGAAAGACTAGAAGAATAACAGTTAAGTATAAAAAAATATATATTTTACTCCTCCCTCCTTTTTTGCTCACATAATCCAAATATTTAATTAAATAAAAATGTAAAAAAATTGTGAAACAGATAGGAAATTTGACCATTGTGAATTCTGTTATCAAAAAAGTATTTTAAAATAACCGCAGTCCCTAAGGAAGCTACAGGATGGGCAAAAAGTCCTTATCCGACGTTTATGTTTCTGTTTTCTTCCACACATTAAACTTACAATGTGAAATAATACACCATTGCAGAGCCAGCGATCACACTATTTTTTATGAACACCCGGTCAGTAAGTAATTGCCACTCAACGTGCATATCGAAAAATTTGGTAAAATTGTAAAAAGTTCAGAAAATAATTAAGTGCAAAATGTCAAAAAATTGCAAAAATCTGTGAAAAGTGCAAAGAAAGGAGATTTCTAATTGTTGGAAACTTGACAGATATCATTTTCTATACCAAAATGAATGAATTAAACATTAATTTGTAGATTTGTCGGTCCGTTTGATGGATTCGCCTATCTTAACAAACGGGTTGCAATCTTTGGAGCACAGACGTCAGGTGGGAATGCTGTCCTTGTTCTACCGGTATTTTAATGAAAGATGCTCCGAGGAACTAGCGTCATTGATCCCTTCGGCACCGGTGCATAGTCGGGAAACACGCCAAACGCGCGCCCAACATTCGCACACGGTTGACATTTGTCACATGAGAACGGGTCGCTTCTACGATTCATTCTTGTGTTCAACAGCTCGGCTGTGGAATGATCTGCCGGCCTCTGTGTTTCCTCCATCCTATAACATGGGTCTCTTCAAGACCCAAGTTCACTCCTTCCTATCCTCTAAAATACCCTCCACACAGCATCCCCAAAGATGATATAGGCCTTGAGGGAAATTATTTCCCTCAGGGTCTCCTGTGTGGAGTTACTGTAAAAAAAAAAATTGTAAGGTCACTTCGTTTAAAAGTTGTTATAGCTCTTATAAATCGGAAAGAGACTTTTTGATCACTCTGTACTACAAAAATATATTTTTCCACCAAATATCTAAGCCAACGTTGCCTTTTCTCTGCGAACTAACATTGAAATTTCTTAATTCTTTGTGTTTATTAATTATAGTAAGCCAGGATACCTGTGTTTCTGCAAAAGCCGGGGGAAATCGTTAATTGTCGCAGTGACTATGCAAAGTGTTCCTGAGAAAAGTCAGACAACGAGGCTGCTAATGGACCAAACTCACTGGAGGTACGAGATCAAGATGCGCGCGCAGCCTCTTTGCGAGAAATCTCCGAAATCTGGAAGCTGGACCGTTCATCCCAAGGTATCGGGAATATTTTGTAACAAGTTGTAATTTTTTAAGAATTCAAAACATTTTCAGTTATGAATATATGAAAATAATGAAATTCCTCCAGCTTCCATCAATAAAAGTTGAAAATGTTGCTTGAGGTCTAAACTTGCAGAGTATTGAACCAACGACACGCTTGCGAAGGAACCCTACGAATTTATTCACTCAGCTACTATTTACAAATATTCCTTGACGGCCTCCATGGTCGAGGGGTAAGACTACGAATCCGAAGGTCGCGAGTTCAAATCCCGGCGTGCGCAAGTAATTTTTATCTAATTAATTTGTGTTGTTTCACAATTAATTATTTTAAAAATAATATATAGTGTATTAGCGCACGTTCCAGAGTGGAAGATACTCTCAGTATCGCCCTGGGGAAAGACCACCATTCAGAATTGAAACGTTGCTTGAAATGGCTTTTAGCCGTGTTTGGTGACCAGATCTGAATAGCCAGGTATTTCCCCTTTTCCCCACCTTCCTCTTCCCCTTCTCCTTCCCCTCCCCAATACCTTCAGCCTCACAACATTCCCCAATTGGGAATGCCATAGTCTCACTGGCTCCAGACGGTTGGGAGCAGTTGGGACTCTTGTGAGCTATTCATATAAAAAAATAAAAAAAATAATAATTACGGTTTGACATTTAATTTTTAAAAGATTCGCTGTTTTTGAACGTAGATAAAAAAGCAGATAAAAGACACAAATGGATATATGAAAATATATATATTTTTTAAATTTTGTATCCAAATTTATTTTCTAATCGCTTACCGATGTTTTTCCCATATACAATGTAAATATGTATCGCTTTATACGAAACTAAAAAAAAAAACACATTTATTTAGATAATCTATATATATAAAAAACAATATAAATTTGTAGTTTGTTTATTTGTCCTCGATGTTCTCAAAAATCACTGGACCGGTTTTGCTGAAAATAGCACAATTTGTTCTTTTTAGTGCCGGGAAGGTTAAGAGAGTAGTTTGAATGAAATAAAATATGAAAAACTGTTTTAAAATTAGTATGAAAAACATTGAACCCGCCATGTTTTATTTGAGTTAGCCCATAGATATAACACTCTGGTTAGGCACAGATCGCATATTCAAAAAAATAAGATTTTTTTCTTTAGAATATTTTCAAAATGGAAAACACGAGTAGGTACCTACTTAAGAACTTTATGATTTAGATATATTTTGAAAAAATAAACGTTTGGAATGAAATAAAATGTTCAAATGATTGTTTCTTTATTCGGAAATAGTTACTTTCGCTGTCAAATCAATTATGGTACCATAATGATAAATTAAAAATCCCGAGCAAAGCCGGGTACACATCAACTAGTTTCGTATAAAAATAACTATAAAAAATTAACAACCCTTGATTAATATTTTTCAACTGTTTCATAGAATTATTTCACATTATTCGGCAGCATCAATGGTAAACTTTTAAATTCAAAGAGAAAACTTAGTGTTCTCTCTTTCTAAAACTATTTATATAATATATCTGAACATAATATAAAAGGAGAAAGAACGAGTTTTATGAGGAAGTATTATTTGATGGCAAATATAGCAAAAAGTGCTGGATCGACTTTATATTTTTCGTGACAAATACGGCACTACGTGACCCAAGTGGAATCCATTGAAGAATTTTTTTTTATCATTTATGTTTGTACTCTTTGAATTGAATTACCAGAATTATTTAAAAATTCTAATAGGTTACTCGAGAACTTTTCTGTGTATGTTAACACTGAACAAGAGTCCCATCTGCTGGAAGCCATGGCATGTGACTAGAGCATCCCCAATTGGGATATGTTGTGAGACTGAGGGGAGTGAGAAGTGAAGGAGATGGCAAAAAGTAAGGTTAGAAAACACCTCTTTAAGATCTCCTCACTAAATAATATGGCTAGAGCCATTTTAAGCAAGGTTTCGGTTTTGAATGATGGTTTTTAACCAGGACCACACTGAGATTGTCTACCAGCCTGAAACGTGCCACAAATATCTACAACGTGTTCTTTTTTTAATAACATCTGATAAAACACTTTTTTTTTTAATGCCGTTTTTCGAACCTGTGTTTTAGAGTCATTCTAATTTAGCGGAAAGGTTTCTGTTTCGTTGGATTAATTTTAAAGAGGTGATAGTCGAGTCTGTATCTCGGTGAATTTTGGTTTAAAAAGTGTAGACACATAGGGAAATCAATTAAAAGAGATTCTTGCTTGTATAGTGGTGTACTGTAACTGTACCGTAGGACTACTGCCGTACTATTTTTCGACTATCGTAGGACAGCTAGAAGATGGTCCAAACTATTTTGAACCAGTTTGAACCATCTTCTCTGTGCATAAGTACGTTCAAACGTCCGCTTTTTTAAATGATTTGCCTGTACTCGTTTATCGTTGATAGTTTGAATTTTTCAAATCCTAAACCCAATGTTTCTTTTGTCAGGAACTTTTCCGCTGCCCAAACACCGTTCCCGAGGAATTACCTAATCTCACGTCTCCAGGGAAACAGAAAGTGATTGTACTTCAAGAACGCTCCAAGTTTAATCATAAATATGTCTCAGAAATAGCCAACTCACAACCTTTCCGCAAAATATCCACCCTCAATTAAAAGCATACTGACTAATGCATATTTTAATTCCTTGAATCCATTTCGGTCATCAAACTTTATGGTTATTATAATAATAATAATAATAATCGGATGATTTTTATAGCGCCGTTTTTGTGAAAAATCACCTCAAGGGCGCTGTACAAATTTTACTTCCTATTCTTACATTATTCCTATATTAATTAATTTTTTTTTTGGACACTATCATTTCACATTATTTATAGACCATATAAAGAGATGCAGTTAGATTATAAAAATTAAATACGGCTTGGTCTAAGTTTTCATACATGTTTAATTGAAAAAAAAAAAAAGAAGCTAACTGTATTCCTTACGATATATTGCAAGACGCTAATACAAATGATAGGAGTTATGTGAAGTTGGGCGGCGGGTGGGGACTGGGGCCGGGGTACTGATCCTTTCTTCCAATCTTCTTTGTCTTTGTTGGTGACGGGACGCTTGGTGTTGGCGCTCGTCGGCCGGCTTCAGGATCTGGAAAGAGCACATCAGCGTGTCGTCTATTTCTCGCCCCAGCCGGTGGTATCCTTGTCGGGGTCGGGCCACAGCAGGTCGCAGAGCAGCTTTGTCGGGCACGTCCGAGGGCCGCACGATGCACCGGATCTGCTCCGTGAACTGGAGGTCAGAACTCAGGTCGCCGTGACAGCAGAAGATCTTCTTGTCAAATGTTTTTATTTCCTATTGCGCCTTTCTCGGTAGCCACGAAATCTAATTTGCGGATTGCGATTGTGGTACAACGTTCAAGGTTATACAATTATATCTTTGCAGCTATTAAAGGCTCCAAAATAGCACATTCACCATTAAGTTTGAGTTTGAATTGTCTAGCTCGGTCTTTTACGATATTGTTTACAATCACCATAGTTCAACGAATAACATTGTAAATCATTCACTCTGGGACACTTTTAACAGGCAAAGGTCTTTTAACAAGCACATGTGGCGAACGCCTTCGACCGATGACCGATGCTTTTGGGTTAATTTAGAACAACGTGACAGATTTGAACTTAAAATATTTGGTTTTTATTTGATTTTTTATTATAAAATTGATTTAAGCCCGAAACGGCCACACTAAAATTATATGATTTTTATAAATGTAACCTAAAAATTATTGCGGTTATTTTATGCTATTTTTACACCGGGAAAATTAATAACTTTTTTTAATAACCCAATTTTTCCGAGATAAATCAGGAGCGACTATAAAACGCAGCCGGCAGCCACGGGGGCGCCTAGACTATAGTAGACGCTTTCATCGCAGCACTTTTATTTCTACATTTAAATCATTTTTATACTTGATAACCATTAAGATAATTATTTGAAAAATTTGGGTGTTTTTTTTTTCTTTCTTAACCATTTCGCACCGTACGTATATTTGAAAATACATATATTTACGATTTGTTACCTCCCTATCTAGAGCGATTAAAAATTGGCGGTTTTCGCTTCTCCATTGCTGACATAACTGGCTTCGCATGGTATTTTTCGTTTGTTATTCGCTCAAGCGGTAGATATATTTATATTTTGAAAGTTAATTATTATGTTTAATCTCGACCGAATTTTTTCCCAGGAATTTTTTTTTTGTTTTTTAGGTACATATTTATTTTAGAATTTTTTCAGAAGAAGAAAAACATTTTGAGTGTATGATTAGTCATTTTATAAGTATAATTTCCTCTGATACCTGATGTTCTTTTAAATTAAAGTACCAATAACTTCTAAACCATTTTAAAAACTAACACGTCAAAAACTTTCAAATAACTTACGTCAGCAAGCAACGTTAAACAAACTAAAAAGAAGAATGGATCTGAGGCAAAGCAAATCCCCCGAAAGGGGATCTGTCAGTTTATTTGAGGTATTTGTGGCTGAAATAAGAATTGATCAGAGCAGAATATGAGTTTTTTTTCCTTCTTGGTGGTGAAATAGTATGAAACTTATTTAAAATTACATGTTCCAGAAACACGTTCGCTGATAGCCCTGAATAAGTAATTGTTTTTTTTTTTCATTATTTCTTCTTAATCTGTCTCCTTCTCCTCCCTCACTCTTTATTTAGCTCCCCCACAGTCAATCGTCTACCCCGCTTTAACACCTGATGTATTTACAATGATTTTGTAATAATCTTAATTTAGTATATATAATTATTTCTGATGACATAATGGTCATTCCAAACCCGGTAGGAAAAATACTCAAATTGACGTGGTGAAATAATATATTTTGTATTTAATAATGTTGTAAGTATTTCAGATTTTTTTTAAATTTTATTTTATTTGATAGGTGTTTCGGTGCTCAAATCCATTATCGAACTGTAATTAGGCCACATGGAGATGACTTATTTTATTCCCCCGACACTATCTTTCAATAAAAACCTTTTTTTTTAAATCTGTCTCACCCAGGCGTCGCGAGTTAAATTCCTCAATGGCTAGGTCCTCCGTCACGACACAATCGACATATTTTTCTTACTGTGATGGTAGTAGGAGATTTTAAAGTATTATCAGATTATTCATAACCTGGGAGTGTTTTTCTTTATATATGAATAAATGAGTACCTACATTGGTTACGGCGAAAAACAATTTCCAGAATTGTGGGTGACGTGTAGTGCATAAGTGTGTGTATGTATTAGTGTGGTTATATGCTTAGGTCAGGGTGTTTCAAACCCCATCACATGTGAAGACTATCAAATGGACGATCAGCGCCATTTGAAATTTCCGACATTTGAACGGTCGCCATTGAACACCGATTATCGGCCCGCTTAAGCTTTTGATTAAATTTTAATCGACTGTCAGACATGTAGCTAAAATCTTGAAATGGACAGAGAATCAGCATTTAACGGGAACAATTCGGAAGCTAAAAACCAAAATGGTACTGATCATTGATTTATTTGATGGTCATTAAATGTGCTGGAGTATGAAACACTTCCATCTTGGCAAAATGATGTGTAGGTAGTAGGTAGGTGTTAAAAATCTGCAGGTTCTTCGTTTTTTAATGAAATTCTATTTTTTTAAAAAATACGAATTTGAGGCAGGCATCAATTGAAAAGAATGCTCTATCTCTCTTTTCACACTTCATCATCTATAAACTCAATTATATCTATGGTATGTTTTCAAATCAACATGGAATTCTAACTATGAATCGTGCCGCTCCGTTCTCCCGCGTTTTTTGCCACGCTTCCCGCCAATCGCCGGCCCGAGGCGCTTTCCTGTGTTGGCAATACGAAAAAATAAATAACGCTGACATACAAATGATATCGAATTATAGAAGTGTAGAGGATCTGCACAACTATGAAAATGTAACAGATGCAAATTTTGATTGCAATCCTAACTGTTCGGAGGCAGAGGAACTATGATATCACTAATTGGGGTATATCGGGAGGCTAAGAGTAGTGGAGAAGGGTAGGAGACAAGGAAGAGAAAAGTTGGAAGGTACCTAGCTGTTCAGATATGGTCAATAAACACGGCAAAGGCCATTTCAAGCAACGTTTAAATTTTGAATGGCGGTCTTTTACCAGGGCGATCCTTCTGCCACTCTCGAACATTCTTCAAATACTCTATATATTTTTCGTTAATTAAAATTAATTGAGGTCACATATTTTAAGGGCACGACAAGCCAAAATTTTGGACCTTTGGGTTGTGACAAATATATATTTTTTTAACAAATGATCTTAGAAGTAATTGAACATTGCACCACGTGCTTTCCTAAGAGACTTAATTAAAACATATGTCTTATGAGTAGGAGTGATGGGTGTCGATTTACTTTGACATGCGAATGAGGTTGTCTCCTACAACGGAATTTCGTGTTATTTACAAATGAATCATAATACTAGAAGCACGGTGAAGGCGGAACTCTTTAAATTTTTTGTACAGTATCGAAGATATTAGCCATCAAAATGTTGATAATATCGCCGACTGGACGATAAGCGTGTGACGTCACGGTTCATAAAATGACTTCCATAAATATCGTAGGCAGTATCCGTTACTGTCATTCGAATTGTGAATTGTACTGAATTGTGACACGTGACGTCACGGGTATACGCTTGTAATAAAAAACTAGGAGACAATCTCGTTACAATGTAAAAAACATACAAATCTAGTCTCTTTTAATGGAAGCAATCTTCCCAACAAGCCTTCCATTGATATGCTTGGTGTAACCTTAAGTGACCAGCTCAGGTATGGAGGCTCCATCGAAGCCCGAGTAAAGTTAGCCTCTCAGAAGCTGGGCGTATTGTACAGAGCCCGCAGATACTTTAATAGTACACAACTGCTGACCCTGTATAAATCGCAAGTGCGCCCCATTGTAGAATTTGGCAGCCACCTCTGGTCGGGAGTCCCAAAATATCTGAAAAAACCCTTGACTCTCTGCAGAAACGGGCGGTCCGTTTGATAGATTCGCGTATCTTAACAAACGGGTTGCAATCTTTGGAGCACAGACGTCAGGTGGGAATGCTGTCCTTGTTCTACCGGTATTTTAATGGAAGATGCTCCGAGGAACTAGCGTCATTGATCCCTTCGGCACCGGTGCATAGTCGGGAAACACGCCAAACGCGCGCCCAACATTTGCACACGGTTGACATTTGTCACATGAGAACGGGTCGCTTCTACGATTCGTCCTTGTGTTCAACAGCTCGGCTGTGGAATGATCTGCCGGGGTCTCCTGTGTGGAGTTACTGTAAAAAAAAAAAACATTTGACCGCTCAATGTCTGAGTTGACATCGCTTCTGGCTCGTGAGTTCAATTCCTCGATTGGCTAAGTCATCCATCACGACACAAGCAATGTCTTCCGCTTACTGTGATGGTGGTATCCCTTGTATTTGGGATGCGTGTGGGTGGGTATTTTTGAGGAAGGGAAGGGGTGTACCTGAGTCTCGATGTCAATGGTCTAATACTAGAACCTTTCGGTTGGGTCTAATATACTATATACTTAGATACTGAATTATTTCCAAACGAACTCTGACTAGTGATTATTGTAATAATATGCACATACTTGAGGTGATATATCCCTAAATAGTGCTACATAAATTTTATGTTATACATCATTTATCCATGTCATATGTATTTACTATGAAAAACGAATCTTGATCATAAACATTCTAATATATACAATATTTAAAATAGCATATATGTTAAATTCAATAACTTAATAAAATTTAAAATTAAAAAATAAAATAAAAACTAAAAATTCAACACGTACAAAAAAAAGTTTCTTTAAATTGATGAATGAACGTCTTGAGTTGTTGTTATAATTTATTTTTTTTAATAATAAGGTTGGAAACTAAACGTTTAACAGAAAACGTAAGTCTATAAATGTGCGATAAGACATTCCTATTGCAAGGGTTCCCAACCTTTTTGAGGTTAAGAGTTCCTTTTTAACTTAATTTTCATGTTTATTTATTTATTTATTTTATTTTATTATATTATATGCGCCCTATATGGGCTTTTACATATTTAGTTAGTTATAATATTCACACAGGTGCAAAACACATTACAGTAACTGCACCAAAAACTAATAATACACAGTAACAGAAAAAATAAAAAATAACGATTGCAAAATATATATATGTTGATCGACTTCCAATAAAAATGTTATAAAAAATAGTGTTTTTTCTTTTTTAGTTATTTATTTTAATTAAAAAATATTAGAGGAAGACAACAATTGAAAAATGTTATGCGTAAGAGGGAGACAACAATAATGTTTTATTAGAAATAATAAGTAAATGCAACATTGTAATGGGGATATAATGAAGCTTGATCTAAGCGAAACCAGTTGGCGTAAAAATACAATAAAGTTGTGGCTTATAAACCATAATGATAATAAAGTCGTGGCGAACAAAAAAAACGTAGAACGTGAAAAAAGCATGTTTTATATACACCCTACTATTAAATTGCCAGGGTTCTCTCTCCCTCGGAAGACGGTGCAGTCACAGCCGTTGTGCGTACATGCTGTATAAATGGGACATAAGGATTCTGAACTTTATTAATATGGACACATTCAAACAACAGAACACATCGTAGAAGAATGCCGCCTTCATCAGTTTCCCTATGGAACATCAGTGCTGAACCAAATGACTCCCGATGCCGTCGACTGGCTCAATAGCCTCAGCATTCCACTTGGACCTCCACCATACGAAGAAGAAAAATAAATAATTTAATTTAATCTTTAATCCGGAAGGTAAATAATAAATTATTTGTAGTGTTACATATTCTCTTAAGCTATTTAATCGGTTAGAAATAACACAACCACCCCCGGTAGCAGCACCTACCGGCGTAGCTTTAAAAGCCCCGTACACCGAATCAATTCGCGCTTCAAACCCAGGCAGAACTGCACGTTAAACTCGTATACCCCTACCCTTGCCCCTACGTAGTACTACGCTCAAAGCGGATTTGTTTACAAATGCTTCGATTAGTTTTTCACGTAGGTACGAGCATGTGTCGTGTCCGTTCCGCGAATATATATTTTTTTAAATTTTCTAAAGCGATAAGCTCTTAATCGAACATGTATTTATAAATACGTTTTTCGTCGGATGGAAAAATATGGAGCAGTGTTTTTTTTTGTTTTACAGGAAACGTCGAATATTGTCTATGGAAAAGTGTACACGTAAAATATTAAGGTTACGAAATAATGATTTTTTGGGGGGAAAGACAAACATCCCAGGAATACGAATAACCTACCTTTTTTTACTATTCTACTCCCATCAGTATAAGCGGAAAATGTTCGTCGTACAATGATGATCGAGTTAGCAGTTCACAGTGGAGTGCTGCTAATAACTCTGATATATGGCAGTGAGGCATGAAACTGGAAGAGGAAGGATGAAAATAGACAGAATGCTGTAGAAATGAGATCCCTGAAGGGAATATGTTGTATCACCTTGTTAAAAGGGAGATCTGGAAAAAATACACGGCTGATGTAAGCGTAATGGTTAATATTATGAAAAGGACGCTTAGACGGTTTGGCCATATAGAGCGGATAAACGAAGAGAGTAGTGTAAAGAGACTTGGGACAGATCATAGAAGAAGTGGAGGACGCCCGAGGAAGACATGGCACGATTACGTGAATCAAATACTTGGGTCGGGTCATATCAAGAGAGAGATAACAGAAGAGTATGTATGAGATGATATGTGAATGTGTATGAAGCAAGGAGTGTATGCCGAGACAAAGTTGTTTGACGGTCTATACTCTCTACCTACCACTGCCGGAAAACGGGGTAATAGTAAGTTCGTTAGTTAGATCCAGAATTATTTTCCCCCGTATCTAAAGCAAATAAAAATTATCGATTTTATTTTTAAATTCCTATCATTTGGTGTGTCATATATTTTTTTCATTGAAGCTACTCGTTCAGGCGGTAGCCATGTTTTTATTTTGAAAGATAATGTCTGTCTTCAATCTAGACCTTGACACCCTTTTAATTTTTTTTATTTTATTTAAGTTTAATGGTATGTTTTTATTGTTTAATTTCAATTTTATTTTTTTGAGTTAATGCAATGTTGATTTTTTTTATGTACAGTGCAAAATTTGTCATTTTAAGCGAGACACGCTCTTTTTTTTCAAAAGAAATTATCAATATTTTCTAAAGTTCTCAAGTTCGCATAAAATATGTTGCATCATTGCCAGTTTTAAATCTGGTCTGAAAGGGTACAAATAATGGTTCCGCAAATTCGCTCATCTGTTCGTCGTTCTTCTGATGCTTTTCCTATTAGTGGTTGGCTAACATTAGAGCAATCTTCGTTCTGCAGACGGCGGAATGGAATAACTCACTTAAGATTTGAAGCCGTACCTTCGAGCTTATTCTTATGATACATCTTCCATCGATCTTTCCTAGATTATTTGTTTTTTAATCTTGTATTTGCCCCTAATTGCTCAAAATTTCTTATTGTACGTCTTTATAAAAAACTAATTTTAAATTAGATCCCATCATTGTCTTTATTAATAATGTATGTACTTAAATGTATACAGGGTATATAATCACGTACCCGATAGATTGTAACCTGATCTTATTTGGAGTAAAAAATGTAGATGCCATTTAAGACTCGGGTTATATTTTTTTCAAATAAAAACAAAAAAATATTTTTCTATCACTCGTTGCCACTATAAGCAACCTAATAGATTACGTGGTACGCGCTCCGCCTCGTTCGAGCAGCACCGTACAGACTATACAGGATGCGAACCACGTGGTAGCAGTGTGATCAGTGGCGACGTGTCAGAATTTTTTGTTTGTTTAATTGATGAAAAGGTGTCATTGGACAACAAAAGTTCAGGAATTGCTGGTTAAAGAATTTTGGGTACGTGCTGGAACGCCCTGTATACAGACATTTAACACGGTTTTTTAGCGTATTATAAGTTAAAGCTTTTATTCATAGTCAACTAAAATTCGTGAACACGTAATTCTTGATTTCATAATTTCTCTACACTTCTCCGCATCATCTCTCTACACACTTTATTTATTTTTATTATTATTACTCACACCTACACTCATTAGTTAAGAAGCATTCTCATCTCAGTCAAAATTGCTAAGATATTGAATGGATGTACGAGTACATAAGAGGGGCTTTAACTATGTAATTTTTAATATACCTACTTTTCAAATTTTTTTTTACGATAACTCCACACAGGAGACCCTGAAGGAAATAATTTCCCTCAAGGCCTATATCAAGTTTAAAGATGCTCTGTGGAGGGTCTTTTAGAGGATAGGAAGGAGTGAACTTGGGTCTTGAAGAGACCCATGTTGTACGATAGAGGGAACACAGAGGCCGGCAGATCACTCCACAGGCGAGCTGTTGAATACATGAACGAGTCGTAAAAGCGGCCCGTTCTCATGTGACAAATGTCGACTGTGTGCAAATGTTGGGCACGAGTTTGGCGTATTTCCCGACTATGCACCGGTGCCGAAGGGATCAATGACACTAGTTCCTCAGAGCATCTTCCATTAAAATACCAGTAAAACAAGGACAGCATTCCCACCTGACGTATGTGCTCAAAAGATTGCAACCCGTTTTTTAAGATCAGCGAATCTATCAAACGGACTGCCCGTTTCTGCACAGAGTCAAGGGTTTTTTTTTCAGATATTTTGGGACTCCCGACCTGAGGTGGCTACCAAATGTACAGTGGGGCGCACTTGCGATTTGTTCAGGGTCAGCAGTTGTGTACTATTAAAGTATCTGCGGGCTCTGTACAATACGCCCAGCTTCTGAGAGGCTAACTTTACTCCGGCTTCGATGGAGCCCCCAATGAATGTTTCTTTGTTTAGTGACAGTAATAGTCGTCACAAGGCATTACTTTCGATGTCAAATCAATTATGGCCAAACGACCAGCAAAAATTCATAACTTTATTCCAAAAAAAAATCCCGAACAATGCCGGGTACAGATCAGTTAGAATTATATAAAAACCGCGAATAACAAGTTTAAAGTTGGGACAGCACCACTGTGCAGCGCATCTGGCAAGGACGTACTAAGTTACTCGATGACCAAAGAGGTTGCTTTTGAAAAGGCAGCAGGACGGAGGAGTGTTGGAAGACTTAAATATTTTAAGTCGCTTATCGGTGTGAAAGTCAACACCACATCCTTGAGCATGAACAACTGAGGGGAGAGATCAGGAGACCGGCGGGAGGAGAAGCTTTTCCTGTAAGCAATCGTGGCTTTCAAGGGTTGTAGAATCGATTATGGTGATGACATTTTATATTTTGTAGTAGGTGTGTAGAGTTTAGTACGAACTACCTGACAGAATAACCAGCAGGAAACGTCTGATTTCGCCTTAGTCGAAAGCAGATCCTTGACCCGGAACGGGTATACCGTATGATATTGCCTTGCGGTTTAGTTATAGCTCTTGGCATCCAATTGAGAGCGGTTATGACCGGTACAGCCAAGTTCGCCCAAAGTCTATACGCCCAAACTGTATCTCAGTCGTGTACATACACCGTGTTTCCTAAATACCCAACCCTCCCATTTAAGTTTTCCATCAAAACTTTCATGATGAATTCCAAGCAATTATTTATGTTGGCATCGCTTTTCTTGCAACTGTTGATTACATCGAATCAATTTTTCTAGTTTACATCAAGCGATGTGTAAACTAAGTGATTGCATCTAGAAAATATTGTGCAGAATAATAAACAGCGCCATTGTTTCTCACCTCTATAGATTTATTTTTCCACGAAAGGTTGAATTAGGTTTCTATATATATTTATATCCCCTTTTAAGAATATTCTGTGTTATTTATCCTAAAAAATATGGATAATAATTCATTGTCTTAGTTTAAATACATTCTTGAATATAATGGAAACAATCACTCTATCTTTTTTATTAGCGTCTTGCAATATATCGTAAGGAATAAATACAGTTAGCTTCTTTTTTTCAATTTAACATATATGAAAACTTAGACCAAGCCGTATTTAGTTTTGATAATTTAACTGCATCTCTTTATATGGTCTTTAAATAATGTGTAATGAATGATAGACTGTCCAAAAAGAGAAAATAAATGTAAAAAAAAAAAAAAAACTATAGAAAGTGTCATAGATATATATGAATAATATAAGAATAAGAAGTAATATTTGTACAACGCCCTTGAGGTGATTTTTCACAAAAACGGCGCTATAAAAATCATCCGATTATTATTATACAAGTATATTAAAACAAAATACGTATTTTTGCAGATATTTTATTCATTAATTGATAAACTAAAGTTTTTAAGACAAGATTTTTGTGTATAGCGCAGAGGGTAACAATTATTTTTATAAACAATAATTATTAGCCTGAAACACTCATCCAAATTGAAAAAACCTTCCGAGCAAAGATAAATGTCGACGTAGCTCAATGGTAGAGCATCTGACCGGATATTAGAAGGGTGTGGGTTCGAGTCCTGCCGGCGACATTTATCTTTGCTCGGAAGGTTTTTTCAATTTGGATGAGTGTTTCAGGCTAATAATTATTGTTTATAAAAATAATTGATATTTTATTCAATTAAAGATAACCTTTTTAGGGTGAATTTAATTTCAGGAAAACGCCTAAATATTAATTTTTGTAGACACTTTTCGTGTTTATTAAATGATGAAACGAAAAAACTATCATTTCTTAAACAAAATTTTACTGACGGATAAAAGATCACCTTTACTGTCTTTTACAATATTTACTATGATTTGATACCATAACCAGCGGTATCACGGTGTATTTTATATGTGCACCGTATTTTAACCCCCTGCCCTCCCCTCCCACCCCTTGACCTTCCTGAAAAAATAATGACAAAAACTGGCAGATATATTTCCGGGAATGTTGTTCTACCCCCCATTTCAGCAACCATATTTCAGATAAGACCGAAAATCAGTCGCTCTGTAACCTGATTTTCTTTTGGAAAGGACAACATTTGTATAGCTGAATAATTTATTAATGCGCGCAGCGAGATTTCCCTCCAACAAATCCTTCTCCACAAATCCTTTCCCAATACTACGTTTTCAATTGAATTTCTCTCCCCCCGATACACAAGGGTAACCGCCGAGGTGGAAAAAATGTTTATTCCTTTCCCGAAGATTCCGAGGAATTTGGAAACCTTAGCATATTTATTCCTCCACTTCGCTCCCTGAGACGGATCGCATTTATGTGAAAAGAAGAATCGTTTGTATTATTTCTCGACTGCTTTGCACCCGAACTCAAACGAGACTTATATTATATTATAAAGAGTTAACATTTTTAATGTACCACTCTCGTTTATTCTGGTTTTCTTCCGGTGCTCGATAATAAATTATTTCAGTGTGAAATACTAACTGTGTTTTATAAGAAACTCTCAGGTTTTCTTTTGTTATATATCTCAAGGTGAAAACGTTTTTTTTTTGATTAATGGAATTACCAGTGTCGGTAATTTTCGTAATATGAATATCAAAATAGTAAAACCTTGGCTGGAATGTAATTAGTGAAATTGATATGTTTTTGATAATGTAGAACGTCTGTAAGATCGGGCCAATATATTACTTATACAAAATAAACAGTAATTATGTATACAAAGGTGATTTCAAACATTTATCCGACACTAGGGGAAGGTGTTTTTCCTTGAATACATTTTGAACATTTTGCTCTGTAGCACTTACTGTGTTAATTATAGGCACAATTTAACGATAGGTAAATAAAGATACATATATATACTTCTAAAGGCAATGGATAAAATAAATTAAAATGTTATATTCACTTGTCCACTATTTAACAATCATCGATCAACTATGCCAATGTACAC
The DNA here is from genome assembly GCA_022606495.2 of Halesus radiatus. Taxonomy (NCBI): domain Eukaryota; kingdom Metazoa; phylum Arthropoda; class Insecta; order Trichoptera; family Limnephilidae; genus Halesus; species Halesus radiatus. Next base: position 28,826 of record JAHDVE020004109.1, read on the forward strand.
AATGGAATACATCTTATTTTACGTGATATATTTTTGAAATAACACCGTTAAATTAACACAAAAATTTACAATAGTAAGAGAAATTTATTGAAAAGATTTCAAAATAAAATTTCATTTTGAAATAAATATACACAACTTGTGTTTTAATTAAATATCGGTAAATTAAACGATCGAAATTTAAAAATAAAGTATAATAGTGTAAAAAAATTATATATATTTACCCGAGATAATACTCATAAACACCATAATATGTGTGCTAAAGGAATATTTAAACTCAGTAAAATAACCCTCAATGTACCCGTGGAAATATGGTACATTGGAATACGTTTCTATGTGCAACACCGAAGATTGTTTCATTCTACAACAACAAGTGATTTTGTAATTCATATTGAATCTCATATTTGAGGTTAGCTTTAAACCCACAATAAAGCATGCATTACGAAGTAAAACATACACTCGTGCAGTAATATAAATTACAACATAATAAAAATACATTACAACGTAATAAAAAATCCTACTGTATATAAATTTTAATTTCTCTTCAATTTATTGTAAAAAGTCATTTCCTCAAGCCTCTGGTAGTTGTTTGTCTTCTGTCTCCTCCGTATATATATATATATTTTTAATTTTTTATGTGGATTAAGTTATTGCTGAACATAACCTGACCCCTGTCTTAAAATGTTACTATCTTTGCAGTATTATTGTGAATGCGTTATTTTTGTATAGCCGTGTCCATACTGTATAATATTTTGTAAATTTATTAGATGAATATGCACCTAAGAAATACTGTGGGAGTAATATTAAGAATAAGCAAGAACGTATGTAATATGTTAAGAATAAAAAGGAGCACTGTAGGAATACCACTGAATGGAAGTTTATTTATAGTGAAGCGCACTTGAAGTGAAATAACACAAAACTGCGCTATATAAATGCTTTGTTATTATTATTATTAACAAACAGATATTTACTTTACACGTTTCCTACGAGGAATTTTTTTTTTGACAATCTATGAAAATCATTGCCGTTTAAAAATTACATGACTTTTAAACTGACAAATATAATAGTTTATTGCAATTAAGTAGTCACCTTTTTAAACTGCATACTTGCTTTAGCAGTATTATTTTTGGAAGTGCGCGAATTTTTAATCTGTTTCAAGATAAAACGTATTTTACTTACAACAGTTTCCCCCACCATCAACACGAAATAAAGAAAATCGTATCAAGTTTTAAATGAAAATCAAAGAATATCAAAACGATGAACAGAATGATACATATAAGAAAATAAACACCGTGTTTCAATTGCGAGCCACTTTCTTTAAACCGATTTTCTCAACATTTCCACCAAGTGCACATCGCCAACGGTATTATTGTTATCAGAAACAATCTTCCCGATCGGTTATTTTTTTTTCCCAGGGAAGCGAGAAGATTACAAAGGATAGAAGCCGCAAATACCAAATAGCAATAACCGCGGGCGCGCTTCTAACTTATCTGAACCCCTTGCAAGCTATCAGCCCCGCGCCCGCCGTCCCCGCCCCCGCTCGAGCGAGCTATTGACTCCGCGTCCCATCAGAGGTCAATTACTCAGAAGAGGGCGGGCCTACATCATCCCTCTCGACACACTTCAATCGAGAATTTGAAATATATGCAAATATACTATATAATAAGGGTTATGTATAGGTGCGCATCTTTCTTTAAATATCCAATTTACTTTTTTTATAGTATTTTGATGTATTTTTAAGTACACACCGGATTCCAAAAGGTTTCCGTCTAGGCCCCATCTTTAGACATGTTGTGTGGGGATTTCTTTAATGGAAATAAAATTAAGAAATGATCCTGGATGTTTTAAACAGTGGTTCACACAAATTATTTATTAATTTTGTTAATAATGACACCACAACGTAATTTTACTTCTATTGAAGAAAATCAGTCAGTTAAAATAAACTCATTCTGAGTTTAATAATATCGTTAAAGCCTTTTTAATTCAAATAATATGAATTATCTAAGGTCAAAAAGGATGGGAACAAGTGAAAACTGCACAATTTCGTGAGCGCTCTGCAGGAGGTAATAATTTGGCGTGTGTTCGGGATGCAGGCAGGACGACCACTAAACAAAGCCCTCCCTGCAAATCCAGAGGGAAAACACTCAATTGGTCGCCCCAGAAAAAGCTGGAGAAAATTAAGTTTTCCCTGACCTCACGCAAAAGCTACGCAAGGAGAGACTGTGCGTGCAATTGACTAGGGCCACCTAGTAGAGCAAGATAGGGGCCCCGGGATGCGCGCTGAAGAAGCAGTGTGTCTAAGGAAACGAGAGGAAAGTGATTACGATGTGATGATCAAATCTCGTCATATTGTTCCGAAAATTTCATTGTTTTGTATTGCAGACCCCGTAGACAATGACTTGAGTTTTCAGAAGATAATGTTTTTTTTTTTATCTTAATAAAACATAAACAACAGAAGCTTTGCGGGATAATTAATTAAGGGCTGGCTCGCCTGGTCTTTTCTTAGATAAGCTAGATTAAAGCATTGTTTGTCATTTCTTAAAGGACTAACATTATTTTACTTAACAGGGTGAGCATAAAAACGTTATCTCTCCATTATACTTGGGCGGTTTTCCGAAATGCAGATAACTGATATCCTCCTAGAAAATATAATGGAATAATCCTATGGTTAACTATTTTCACAATCATGATTATTTTAAATCCTAATTTAGTACGAATCCTGTAATGTTACTCATATTATAAATAAGAAACCAATTCCAGGGCCTTTTTTTTATTTGTCCCTCGGTAGATTTTAGTACTACACTTATTAAAAAACATGTTACGAAAAATAAAATATCTTCACTTGTTCAATAATTTGTGGTGTCATTTTCAATAAAATGAATAATCAATGTTTTGTTATTTACATATTAAATACGTAAACATCAACACGTTTGTGAAGCGAAGCTTCCATAATCGGCATGTATAGTATACTTATAAATAATGACAAGAATAGACGAATAATAAACATAGAAAAACATTAACGTAAGAATAGACAAATTACAAACAAAAAAATTATGAAAGTAGGTAAGTTAGTTATTGAAAATCTAAAAATTGTTTTTTTTTAAATAATGTTAATTAAGTAATAAGGTATAAATAAATAAAATTGTATTTCTAATTATTTTTATTAGCATTTTCCTAAACATTGGTATTAATATGAGAATAAATTTAAAAATGGTCTGTTTAAAAACATTTGATTATTATTAATATTTAATCGACTATAAACACTTTTTCTAATTTATGAAATTTCAAAATTAGCTAATTGTAAATTATTCATATGTAAAAAATTTAAACATTTATTTATGTCAAAAGAATGATTTGTTTCCAAAATATGGATGGCCAATTCGGAATAATAACACACGCCTCCAAAAAAAAAATTCAAGCTATATGGAATACTTTTGCTGAATTATATGTTTTAAAGGTCACAGATTCTAAAAATGACTTCCCTAACATCCCATCACGTATAGGTTTTTTTACAAAATAAAAACCTTTTTTTTATAAAAACACTAATTTATTACAATGAACTAAATATATTAATTTTCTTGCAACTAAAAATTCTTTCTAATATTTTAACACTATTTTAGGTCTACTCTTTTATCTTATTAAACCTTTTCTACTTCTCTTTGATACTTCTCCGAACTTTTTTTCGAGTTCCTTCTCTGGTTTCTCGATTGAGCATCCAACAGTAGTCAGCTAACATATCGACATCCCATTTTCCTTGGTAACGTTCCTCAATATCACGGACATCCTGGTTAAATCTTTCACCCCGTTCTTCACTGTAGGCTTCCAAGTTTTCGGAAAAATAGTCAATATGGGAGTGTAAGAAACAAACTTTAAAGCTTATCTTACATCTTTGAACTTCATATGCTGCCAGCATGCGGTGTACCACGGTTTTGTAGTCAGGGTCCTTAGTATTCCCCAAAAACTTATGCATTCCATTCTTGAAAGAGTCTCATGCTTTTTTTTTCCTTTTCTCCCATCGGTTCCAAAAAGGGGGGATCAGATAACAGTTTTCTTATGTGGGGACCAGTGAAAACTCCCTCTTTTAACTTCAGACAGTTTTGGGAACTTAAAACACAAATATCTGAAACAATCCACATCTCTTGGCAGTGATTTGACAAAAAGCTTTATGAGCCCCAATTTAATTTGAAGAGGTCGGAATAACAATTTTTCTGGGGAATCGAGGTCGTGTTGATGACGTTTTTTTCTCGCCGGGGGTTTAACTGTCTCGTGGGGGGCAGTAAGTATGTCCTGTGCAGTTGTGTAGCTCTACTATCCCATAAACAAAAAAAGCAAGGATATTTTGTATAACCTCCGTACTAACCCAACAACATGGTTAATATTTTTAAATCTTCATAAACCATTCATTGATGCTCTTAATATTTGATTTTCTCAAGAATCGTAGCCAAGTCATTATAGTTTCCTCCCATTTGAACCGAGTTCCTATAGAAAGAGATGCAAATACATTATGGAGCAAGACTGCTTTGAGATTAATTTTAGACGAATCAATGAATATACTCCATTTTTATGAATCACACATATTCCATTCCATATTAGTATAAAAAGCTGGTTGGATAGTATTTGAGATGTTTTTTAATACTAAATTTGAAGTATAATTATTTAAAAATAATGTTCTCAACGCTGTGTGGATTGACACGATGAATTAAAATAAATACACTTTGTACGAATCCACTTTTATTTTGTAAATATGTCAACTAGTTTCGATTCTGCTGAATCTTCATCGGGACTAAATAATGTACTAATTAAATGACAGTAGTGTGCACGTATTTATACTCATAGTTATTCACGGGGAAAAGAGAGATAATATATTAAGAGTGAGACAACAATATAACAATAAAAGTTACAATATAATATACATAATTATGCAAAATAATAATAATAATAATAATTGGATGATTTGTATAGCGCCGTTTTTTGTGAAAAACCACCCCAATGCCGCTGGGAAGAAGATGGGAAAGGTCCCTTAAGAAAGTAACAACAGAAAGTCAGATAAGGTGTTGGATTGGAGGGGTAGGAGAGTTAGAGGTGAACGGAAATATGTCTAAAAGTGAAGTATAAGTTTTTTTTTATTATTTAGTAAATGAGTATTATTAATTGTTACAGATGCTTTTTATTTCCAGAGCTTCTAAGTTATTTAGTCGAAGACCTATTCCGTTTTTGTATAGAATATATATTCCCGTAGTTTGATCCAGAGAATGAGTATAAATACATGCACACTCCTGCCATTTAATTAGTATTTATTCAGTCCCTATGAAGATTCAGCAGAATCGAAACTAGTTGAAATATACTCGTATACAAAATAAAAGTGGATTCATACAAATTGTATTTATATTAATTCATCTATTATTAATTTTACATTAAATACTGTTTTCGTAGAAAGAAACTACTTTGTGGTTTGACGTATGATTAAATAAAACTAACACTTTATTTGAGACAAGTTGCGTTGAT
>JAHDVE020004111.1:0-57688 GCA_022606495.2 Halesus radiatus
TTATTATAAGAAAAATATAAAAATTTTCTTCCGTTATTTCTATGTTTTCAAAACCAACGTCATGCAGTTAAAAAAATGTCTACACCCAATAAATGAATACGGTTTATTTTTATTTAGCCAAGTGGGCCACATGAAAAGGGTGGCGGGTTGCACGAAATGGGTTCGCGGGCCTCATGTGGCACGCGGGCCTCGGGTTGTGTATCACTGATGTAAATCATTGCAACGAGGATACCTACTGCGACACGATATCGTTGCAACACTAAAAAACATACATTTTTTTTACACTTTAAATAACGATCCTGATGACCATTGGTAAGACTATTCAAAATGGTTGCTCAAGAAACAGAAAGACACGCAACCCCCCAATAGTACAATAACCTTGTTTGTTGTTTGGCAGACAAGCTGTCATGTGACCGCTTTGCAGGACTACATATTTTGCTCCTTTCTTTATTTTACCATGTATGTATTTATGTTCTTTGGATGAATAAAAAAAATATATATATATTTACAATATAATTCCGTTGCGGGTGATTTAAAGAAAACGCCTGGAGATGACCGTGCTAGTAGGCCACTGGGTTAGATTCCCGCTTAAAAATAAATTAAAACTATGTTATAACAGTAACACAGATGAAAAATCAAATGGTATAATCCATGGCCCCCATATCGCTATGTAATTATCAATAAAAAGTTAAATTATCATCGTAAAATGTTTGCAAGAAGAAATAATGATGCAATGAACTAGCGGAGAAATTGGCGGTCGCCGGGTAATAATGATTATAATTGTGATTGTGTTATAACGGCCGGTGAAATATTATATTATTATTTGTTCTCAATTTCCACGCGGGAAGTCCTGCTGTCAAGCGACGCCATATTTGGAAATGCCGAATTCGCGGAAAGGGACAAACAATGAAGTCGTTTTGCATTGTTTTACTGTTGTTGCACATCACAACGAGTGATAATGACTCACCGTCGTGTTGTTTTCCGCAGTTTCCCGGGATTCCGAGTTATCACGTATACGTGTTATTGCATCGTGTGTCAAAACAACTGACTACGTAGGGACGCCCACTGGGTCTGTTATGATTTATAATTGTTTATTGTTACTAACGAGTGCCACACTAGTCCAACCTTTTAACAAACTCGTAATAATTGTACGTCGTCTCTTTAGTTTTTATTTGCCAAATTTAAAATCTACCTTGACCTAGTTCAACACATTTGTTATACCGATTATTTTACAACTTTTCTCTAAAATAGATTCACAAATCGATAAAATTCACATTATTTATATCGTTATTTATGTAAAATTATAATAGTAAAGGCATTAGTTTAAAGCGTTTATATGCACTTTATCTTTAATCGCGAATTATTTTTATCATCTATAAAATTTTATAACACTAATACCGAATAATAAATTGCTAATTACGGGATGTGGGGAGGATATCGTAAACCCGCATTCTCCATAAGTATCATAAATGATTCCATGCTAATTGAACCCCGACAGTTCGCCCCCCGACAGTTGGCCCGCCGACAGTTGAACTCTCGGACAGTTGATATCCAATAAATTGTTTCCGGGGCGGCGGTACCCATATTCCCCCCAAATTTTAAGTAGATGTAGCGTATTTCCCTAAACAGACTGCATATGTAAGTAGGTATGTCGTATTTTGTTATTCGGCCTTATATCCTCACAGCATACTCCTTCGGGGATTCGGCATTATTGTTCATAAAAATATTTTGTATAGCAGAAATAATCCTTTAGGGCAGGGGTTGGGAACCTTTTTTTGTCGCCGAGGGTCAATTTGAATTTTCAAAAGAAGCGTGATGGTGGTGTGATGAGGGGGGGGGGGGGGTGGTGTGGGAGAATCGTCAATATAATTATTATAACGCCATCTTAGTAAGTACCGATTGTAAAAGAAAAAACATGTATCGCAAGAATTTTCGAACAAGACAATAATGTTTTTCCTTCGTATTTTGCAGCATACGGCCTGCAACTAGAATTTTATAACTGTACTCAAAGATTGAGAACGGTCTTCCTTCGCATGTTCGAAGAACATGGTCTGCAACAATTTTTTTTATGGCTGCCCTCGGAAAACGTCAATGGTCGTCTTCCTTTGAATTTTCCACCTTTGGATGCAATTAAAAATTATCACCACACTCGGAACACAAGAATGATTTCTTCCGAATTTAGCAGCATATGAGTCAAGCACCTTAGTATGAAGTGATAAATCAATATAATTATATTTTTTCGTTAATATCCCAACTGAAATGTTAAATGCGTAGACTAATTAGCCTTGCCTGACTCCGAGACGCTATACAAGGGCGAGCACGTATAAAGCAATTGTTGAACACTGATAGAAATGTCCAAAAATGTTATTATAGTCACAAATTATTTCATACGCTTTATTTTTCCCTTTTGACAGCTTAATTATTTCTTTTCTAGCTGGGAATGTGTGTGGTGCATTCTGTGAACTGTCTGGACGAAGCTATTAAGGCTGCTGAGCATTGAATAACGAATAACCGCGGAGGTTCATAGTGTTCATTTCGAAATAATTAATTCTGGTTTAGGTATATCTGTGCACTCTACTCAATGAATGCTTTTTGCGTTTTTTTTGCAGCCGGCCACCTATATAATTTATTTATCGGTAGAGGATTTGCCATTAAAAAAAACGAGGTTCTATAAAAAGTTATCGTGTCTCGCAACTTGAAGTTGACACAAAAACAAACGCCGTCAGTAACTCGGTAGTTTTTTTTAATATGGTCATTTTTTCGTAGAAAAACTAAGTAAATTAACTAGTAAAAAGTCAACCTAGTTCAATCCGAGATTTGTCACACTTAGAGAAGAGACTGAAATATAATGCAATATTATATCCCGATCTCTTCTCTGTTATTGATATAAAAATTATATACCTATGGGTACCTAAACTATTGATGTAACGATTATGATTTTGATCAGTGGTTATCGAAGGTTATATCAAACATTAATATTATATTAACCATACATTTTCGGCAAGGAGTTACATGATGATATAAAAAATAATGTGTTTAAATTATTTTGAAAATTTGAATTTTTTCCAATGAAGCTCCAACTACAAACATTCCCTTGTTTTTGAGTTACTAGAAATTAGAGCATTGTTTTCAATTAACACAGTTGTGCAAGTAAATGGGTTTTTATATTACGCACTGCGGTAGATTTTTTTTTTATTTTCTTGCGAATTTAAATGTTGTTAGATAAATATTTTACTTTATTATTAATTGAATTGAATAACCGTACTCTCAGTCACAATGCTCCAAGTAAAATGTTTGAATCACGTAAATTTCTGCAACTCTATCGGAAGATTTTCTTTAGACTCCAAAACAATAGAGTGCAATTGACCGAGAAACATTAATCTATTCTTGTGCAATTCGTGACGTCATTCAGGCGACTGACTTTGCGTAAGTTCCTTCCTACCCGTTGAAAACCATTACTGTTTCTTCTGGATTTCTACTTTTGCAATTGAACTACTTACAAATTTTCACGTATTCAGTAAAAATATCATAATAATTACGCGAGCAAAAATAATGGATGACATAATTTTGTTATAAATTTCAATTCTGCATATTCAGTAATTAGATATAAATAAATGCTCATGAGCAGTGGTGTTATCCAGTTTCCGTAATAACGATTTTCCAAGAAGAACGTCTTCAATTCAGTGTAGTTACAATAACTTTTTTTTTCAAAGCATCCAGTTAATGCTATAATATCTGTCTGTAAAAATGATTAAATCCATAACTCGGCAAAATATACAAAATGATTTTTAACAAATGTTTTTCGAGAAATATATTAATAAGTAATGAAGATTATATTAACTAAAAATTCATTGCTGACAAGTAAAATTTGTAAATGAACAGGTTACCGGAATTTTTTACTCTGAATAAACCTTTGGAAACCGACTGGATAATAGCACTAGCCAAATCGCTCCAGTGGAACTATTGTGGATTAACATTCAATAAATAAAAAATAAAAACAATTTTTGGTCGTTAAAAGCTTTTACCGATAAGAGATTTAATAAATCGGCACGTCATGAAAATACTTGTCAAAATAATTGTTTTCTTAGGTAAGTGTTTGCACTTCGCAGCTTGTGGACCATTAAAAAAATCGTTGGTTTGTTTAGGTATGAGAGGATTATTGTGTTTCTGAGTCACGTGTTGAATTAGGCTCACTCAAGACGCGAATTTGCACACTGAACAAATAGTGATAAATTAACTTCTCAAGGCAAGGAAAAAACATAAAAAAAACAACGCGTATTTTTTTCTCACTGTTTGAGCTGTGATCTCACTGTGTGACTTGTTAGTAGTAAAGAGACAGAAAAAAATGTCTTATTGCCTATCATGAGTAGTTTACACGACAGAACTGCCAATATTACAAAATTAATCGAATAACAACTTAAGAGGAACGGCTGCGCTCCCTGTTTCATACATAAATTAATTTTGAATTTGAGGCCAAAATACCCATCCAAAAAGAATGATATATTTTTTTAATTAAACGTTTAGTAAATATCTAGTACGGATGAGAAGTATTTTATTTATGTTTGTTTTAAATTATGAAGTATATGCCATGAAAAAAAAAATAATTTAGATAATTTTAGAGGCAACTTAGAAAATTATTACATAAATAAAAATTAAAAACAAAACATTAAAAAAAAAAAAAAAAATTTCAGGTCGATATTTTAAACTATGTACGGCAAATTTGTGTTCCAACGTAAGTAAATTGGTCGTATTTAATTTAATTTAAAGTCCACCATAATGTTTATTTTAATTATTTTTTAAAATATATATATTTTTTATTTCATTATATTTTCAAAGGAGATGGGGGGAAACTTTTTTAAAATCACCGTTAGCCCCCAAATAATTGTTAGAGGTGCCTCTAAAATCGCGAAAAATTAATTCCTTGAATGATCCATACTAGATATGCTATCCTATGCTTTTTGACAAAAAAAAATTATTAGGTTTTGGTGAGTATTTTGGCCTCAAATCAAAAATGAAGTTTTGTATGAAAGAGGCCGCGCAACCGTTCCTCTTAAAACAATATGCACTGATTTTTTTACGCAAGGCCTTGCAGACGGCAGCAGACCATTTATTCGAATGTTTTGTTTTACAACCCGAATTTACCAGAGATTTGAAATAAACTTTTGCCTTGTTTTAATTTTTGGCTTATTTTGGGGATATTTGGACTATTTATAGTTTTGTTGAAAATAACGTTACGGGCTGAAAATAATTGCGTTTACCTAGAAATACAAAATTGGTGCAAATTTCACGTGTCCACTTTTTGAGAATTTTCATGTTACAGAAATCACATAAATGTATATTTTTTGCTCTATGTGACGTAAATTATCTGTTGTGTTCCTGATAATTGGCAGAAGCAAATTTACTAGGGAGTAAACTAAAAAAGGAAAACAAAGTTAACATGGACCAATCATAATATTATTACCCCAAAGAGATGAAAGTCGCGTTTTTCTTATATGAGAAATACCGTGGAAGATTTGTGTATTTCGATAAGTAGGAAATCTGAAATTTACGTTTTAAAAATGTAAGCGTGACTTGATTATACAAAAGTCACGTAACGACGAATGTCACGGTAGCATAATAAAATATCATTATTTCACTGAATTATGTATTCTTCTCATGTTAATTTAATATCATGGATTTATTTATTCGAGTAGGCTGAATTCTTTCAGCCCCCTCTATTACTTTTTTATTTGGTCTCTTTGTCTTATTCCTAGTGCCACCTACACCGACATCGTGTGAATATAGGAAAATTGGGGTTGTAATAGCACCCCCTATCCTTGTTATTCGGGTTCCTCTCTGTTGTTCATATTGCAAAAAACATGAATACGAGTGTTACTAGTTACTACTTATGTACTGGATAAATAGGAAAGAAAACTTCCTTTTCAAGAGGACATATTTTACTGGTAGCTTTGATGGGGAGCGGGACGTCGGAGAGGTTTTTATTTATTATTCATAAATAATGCTAATATTTTAACGCAATACGATAAACATAATGTTTTTAAAGAGAAAAATATTTATCACATATTTTAATAAAATATGAATTAATTTATAGAGGAAATGCCCAGTAACTAGATATTGATTCCAATAACTGATGGAAATGAAATATTTAGGCATTTGAGATGGAATCTGTAGTTGGAAAGTTAACTTATCACATTTTGTACCTTCTAAGTGTAGAATACAATACAATATAATAACATAATAGTCATATTGGCTGCAGATTTTACATTTAAGGTTTTAGAATAATTAACACATTTTTGTCAATCTATTCGTGTCACTATTGTTTTGCGACTTTTGAAATGCGGCGCAGGCGAATCATTGTGATATCTGTATTTTTCGAGGTTCACAGGACAGTGAAAATGAAAATTAAATTCGACTTTCTACACCGGATGCATCATGTAATTTCCATCATTTCCTTTTAAAAAGAGGAAGATTCAACTTTTTTGGAATCATCTGAAAATATACAATAATTAAAGACAGTAAAACGATAATCGAAATTTCGCAGATTCGTCACCTTACGTTGGAACCGTCGATATTTATTTGTTCAAATACAATTATTAATACCCTTATTCAAAAGTAATACTTTTGAACAAAAGAAATAAATGTGTACATTCATAAACCGAATAAAATTTACACACTCTGTAGCTAACTTAATGAAGCCTCTTGAGCTTTTAGAGACAAAACCCCTCGGAAAAATTCCCGAGCCGGAACTCATGTCGGATTCCATACAAAATCAATATGGTAGTAATTAAATCGCACTAGAAACTTTGTCCGACACGAAACACCAGTTAGCTTTCATTGATATTTTAAAAACGTAATTATACTAAGTTTAGCGTCATAAGTCATGGAGCGAATAAAACAGTTATTTTTTTCTTGTTTTCCGTTAGCAAAGGCGGCCGGCGCACAGGCGATAGCAAACAATGTGAATATATTATATATTTATATAAAATAGCAACCTGGAAAATACTTTCCGCGTAATATCAAATATGACAATGGGAGTATTTCCATACTAACGCCTCCACATTATGCCGTGAATCACACTAGCCACCAGCTCAAGCTACTGAATGGGCTGGTACCTGGTCGTTACTTAATTCAAAGGTGGGTACTGTTACAGCTAATTACTTTTCCTATTGTTCTCTACTTAATTGCAATTGAAATTATGCGCGACCCACGTGGATGTAATATTAATTGTCGATGTTACTTAACCTTAATAAAAAATTATACACATTAAACTTCAAAAATTATGCTAGTACCACTTTAAAGATATATTATTAAATCAACAAATTAAAAAAAAACAACAACAGCATACTGCTAAATAAAAATGAAGTACGATTCGTTTTACTTAAATATCGTATTTTATTTTTCTTAACCGATAATGGTTTTTTGGAGAAGCGTGCTCATTTCCTATAATAATCCAACTAACTGCACTATTTATTGTTTTCCGACTATTTATCGACAATCACTAGATAAAATATACTGTGTGCTATTTTAGATAAGTGTGTTCATTCCCTATAATTAATCCAACGAACTACACTCTTTATTGTTATCCGACTATTTATCGACAATCACTAGATAAAATATACTGTGTGCTATTCTAGATAAGTGTGTTCATTCCCTATAATTAACCCAATGAACTGAACTCTTTATTGTTATCCGACTATTTATCGACAATCACTAGATAAAATATACTGTGTGCTATTTTAGATAAGTGTGTTCATTCCCTATAATTAACACAATGAACTGCACTCTTTATTGTTATCCGACTGTTTATCGATAATCACTATATAATGACAAATTATAGGTATATATAATATAATTTATCCGATATATAAGCAGAATAAACACATTTAAATGAGGTATTTATAATAATTGTGGAATGTTTTTTTTTTACACAAATCTAATTTAATTTATACAATTATTGGGAAAAAAGAAGTCGACCTGTCTAGAACGTTGGGGTCACCTTAATAAAATCTGTCATTTTATATATATGTACTGTTTACTAAGGTATCACACGAGTATAAACCAAAAATAACTCGCTTATTCTTGTAGTTGTCCAAAATAACTTTTATAGTGTTATTATTTGACAGATTTACTCGTTGGTATTTAAAGCACTATAAAAGCAGATTCTCAACATAACATATTTTTCTTATAACTTCATTTTTCCCCATTACATTACAGAAGAATTATAATAACAGATGCAACTAATGGGAGCCCACAAAGGCGATACTAGATGCCTGTGTATCATTAAGAAACTTCGTTGAGTAGGCAAGGGAAAGTCTGCTGTTTTTTTATATGAATACCGCACAAGAGTCTCAACTGCTCCCAACCGTTTAAAGCCAGTGAGACTATGGCATCCCCAATTGGGGAATGTTGTGAGGCTGAACGTATTGGGAAGGGGAAGGAGAAGGGGAAGAGGAAGGTGAGGAAATACTTGTCTATTCAGCTCTAGTCACCAAACATGGCTAAAAGCCGTTTCAAGCAACGTTTCAATTCAGAATGGTGGTCTTTCACCAGAGCTATACTGAGAGTATCTTCCACTCTGGAACGTGCGCAAATATACTGTATATTATGTTTAAATAAATTTATTGTGAAACAGCACGAATTAATTAAATAAAATTTACTTGCGCACGCCGGGATTTGAACCCGCGACCTTCGGGTTCGTAGTCGAGAGCCTTACTTGAGAGAGTTAATGATATTATAATAATAAAGTAGGAACGATATATTTATAGAGGTGAAAATGAAAGGAAGTTAAACCAAGGTCTATTTAGAAGCATGTTGATGATTCGACGTTGGAAAAAAATCGGCTAAATTTATTCAGTCCCCACGGCCCGCATTGAATCACTCCCAACCAATCATTCCCACACTTTTATGATTTTATCACTTCCCTAAAACCTATCACAAGCAGATTCAGGTAAAATAGTTAAAGCGTTTTAAATTTGTTTTTTAAAGTAGTATTTTTTAGTCTTCATGAGTTTAGTGTGTTTTGTTATTATTTTCTCTTAATAAATAAATGTAAAAAAATGTAAAAAAAATTATGTAACCAGGTATATTCTTCAATTATATGGCTTCCGTGGTCGAAGGGTAAGGTCCTCTACTACGAATTCGGAGGTCGCGAGTTCGATTCCCGGCGTATTCAGAATCGAAACGTTGCTTGAAATTACTTTTGCCGTGTTTGGTGATTAGATCTGCATAGCCAGGTACTTCTCAACCTTCCTCTTTCTTCGGCCTAACAACATTAGTCTCACTGGCACCGGTTAGCAGGGAGCATTTGGGACGCTTGTGCGGTATTAAAATTTAAAAAATACTGGTTGGCTTAATTTCAACAACGGGATCTTCATAACTAAATGAAACCGACTTCATAAACACGAGTAATAACGTTCTCAATCAAGATGAATAACCGAATTAATGAATTCTTCTGACGTGGTAAATCAAATTACTGTTTTTATTCGCTTAGTCAGTATGCAGGAATCCGCCCATAACGACTAAAGGCGATAGTGAAGGTTTTTCCGCAAATCATCAGTTATCGCCGGTACTTTTGAAAAATTAAGAATTCTTCAAAATTTCAACTATAAAGCATATTATATAGAGCAGTGAATAATTCTGATATCATAAAATTCTCACAGATTATTTTTTTTTAGCTTTCAACGACATTCCCATGGTTGGGTAGGCTTTTCAGCTATAGGACTTTGAAATACTCAATATTTTATAATTGATCAATTTGAAAAAAAAAGAATATTTAAACTTGGACGAAGCCGGATACCAACTACTAGTAATAATCTAAACAGTGTTCAAAATCAATAAGTGAAGTGAGATTGCGATTTCTGTGTTCATCGGCAAATGTTGTCCAGCGTCAGGCAGATCAAAAGCTGACTCGGCGAAGTATTGAGACCTGCTTAGTATCATTCGCGTTTGAAAATATTTACAATATAAAACACGTGCAACACTAAAATTATCTCATTCGGAGCTGCTGCGAAATAATCTTATAGTATTCCGGCGTGACCTCTCTGCTGAGAAGTGTTAGATGCTTCCGCTCTGCTGGAGCTAGGTCACCTGAAACAGTTCCGCATGGTTCCGCCCAGTCTCCGCTCTCCAGTCGGCAGGTGGGAGTACTGAACTGAACTTTACTGCAGGTATTGTTGTTCACAACGAACTAATTGTGACTTGCAAGCAAAGCGCACGCAATGGTGCCATCCAATTTTCTGTAACAACGGGTTTCCAACAAAAAACATCTTGTACCTAAGAGCATTGTCGGTTGGTACATTGAAGAGGAATATACGAGCCAAAAATATTACAACTGTTGGTCTTATGTCACTATCAATATTACAGGTCATAGGCATAAACATAGCTTGCCAAATCTAGAAATGTTTGATGTAAACGCAAAAAGCGGTTTTATTTATTTTGTGAATAATATTGTAAGGAAAAAAATTAATCAAGGGAAACTGTTACAAATATTCTTACAGCTATAAAGTAATATATTTTTATTGTTTTCTATTGAAAAAATAATTATTTACTGGTTTACGCTTATATTTTTTGTAACCTAATTAACAAATTTATTTTATTTCTAATCTAGCGAATCTATAAATGAAAGGCTTCAATTTATGTAAACCTTTTTTGGTTTTCGTAATGTAAACCAATTTGTAGTAAAGATTAATGCGAAATATTTATTTTACTAATGATTAAGTTATTCAACAACAGGTTTCGAGATATATCAATTTTTAAGAAAGGTGTTCTCGAAACCCGTGGATAACAGCACTGCTTGTGAGGTGTGAGATAATATTTAAAAAAGGAACAATCAACATGCTCATCAGCTCGGCCGTGTAACGAGATGCCAACTTTTATGTTTCCTATTTTCTATAAAATGGGTCTCTCAAGATTCCTTGCTCTCCTTAAAAGACTGCAAAGCAGATGGTATAGCTATCCAATTTCCTCCTGTTTCGAATGCAGGTACAGAAACCACCTTCTCTTCGGTTGCCAGTTATAGTATGTTGAATTAAATATAAGTTACTACACCTAAAAGTAGTGCTCCAGTACCTACATCATACCTGTCCACGGAAGAACCTTGCCCAAGCAATTACCTGCATAAGAGCTCCATTCCACGGGTTATCAAAAACAAACCGAACAACTTCTTTTTTGGTTCCTGCTGCTGATTATAGTGGAATTCCTATTTCACTGAATTAATCATCACTTCATAAAACTCTGCATATTTTCGCACCTAGAAGAATTTAAAAAATGCAGAAAATTGTGTTTGTACCTTTAAAAATGTTTTTCTAAAGGGTGAAGAGCTCTACCGTCCTGAAATGTGCATCATTTTACCTAAATGTAAATTTTGATCATCTTTTTATACATTAAACGGCTAAATTAAACTGTCTAACCATAAAACAAGACGTCACTTTGTTTATTTCATATTTTTTTAATTGTTGAAATTTCGGGCAAAAAAACAAATATTTTATAAAATCCGGCTCCTAAGTTGACTGGCCTTTTGCAGCATACCGCTTTTGACGATCCTATTACCTGTTTGGTTTTTCGAGGTAACTAGATGAAATATTGAAATAAAAGCCATCTGTTATTGTTCCAGTACACTGACCAGCTTATTTCCACGCACTTGAGGTTGGTCATGTAGCCACAACGTACGATGGAAAGAGTTAATTTTAAATTAGGATGAATCAAGAATTAATAATATCCAAATGATTGATAACTTTGTGGAGTCATTATTAATTATATAATTAAAAATACATTTTGTATACACCGCTTTCATTAAAATATATCGACATGTTTCGATAGCAATGCTATCATCCTCAGGAATAAATGAATAACATGTCGAAATATTTATATATTTTAATGAAAGTGGTGTATACAAAGTATATTTTTAATTATATAATTAATAATATCCACTTCAATGTCAGTTATTAAGCATTTTTGAATGTCTGGACTAGTGGTGGGCGAAACGGTTAGGTTTAGTGAGCCGGATCACTAAATCAGCTCTTTGTAGAGCTGATTTAGTGATTCGGCTCACTAAACCGAGCCGCTTCGCCCACCAATATTATTCTGGACGATGCCTAAATTTTCCTAGTATATTGTAAAATCGTGGTATAGTGAAATAAAGGATGAGACCTAAAGAAAATAAAAGTATATATATATATATATGTATAAGCCATAAAAAATAATCACACCTTCCAACTATTCTCGTGTACACAGAATTTTGTTCACTAACCGGCAAAAACACAACTTTTGAAAATTTAACAGTTTTTGTATGCGTAGCTACATAGTTATCAATTTCAAAATATTTTCGTTGGTATCAACTTGCGAAGTTGACACCAACGCAAATATAATAGATTATTTACTGGCATGTCGATACTACTTTTATTTCATTTCTGTATAATTTGGGATGCAGAAAAGCTTCAAAGTGAAATACGTGTGTATGCATAGCATCCGCTTCTTAAATACAACCAATTATCACGGGAGGGATTTTTTTAACGCGAGTATTTGCGCAATCTTGATTTTGCGAGAGGCTGATGTTAGCAAGTTGCATACAGGGCATATAGTTTATTCAGCACATCGACTATCACTATTAACAAAAGTGTATCTTACATTGACTGTTGATGTCAAAAATAAAATAGAAATGCAACACAATATATAGTACCTATATAGAATTTGCTATTCTTTGCTCCACGATAAAATCGTAAGCGTTATGCATATTAAATGTGTAAATGTCAAACTCGCAACTCTTGTTGGAGTGCTCGTAGCTAAAAGTAGCGTTGACGCTTGGTGTGAATGGTCAAAAGACGACATTCACGCCAAAACGTCTCGGCGCCAAACAATTTTCTTCCCATCTGAATGGTCGGATACGGAAAGATGCACAATCTCCCCCACATAGACCCACGGTACGCTCGGCAAATTGTGCAAAAATAAGTGACAGGTACACTGTACCAGTCTGGTATAGTGTCTGGAACAGTATTGTAGAACCAGTGGAACGATCGTCTGTGGCAGAAATTGTGACAGTAACGTCTATGGCAGATATAGTCGGGAGCGTCTGTTTCTGTGGCAGAAACAGTGACATGAACATCTGTGGCAGCAAATACGGCAGGCGGGGTTTTTCTACGGTTCGTTTATCTGTCAGTCTTTTTTAGAGTGAAAAATTACTTTTGCATTTGTCGATCTAAATTTAATAACTGTCCGACACTGGGTCTTGATATTTGTGGCTTTGCGGAGACGTGATCGAAGCATACCCATGTTTTACTTTATTGTTAGTATTTAATATCTTTAATTTTTTTTTCATATTGTGATGAAGTACAACAAAAAATACGTGATTAACCAGTGACCGAAGCCAATGCTTCTACGGAATCTTCAATATCGGGGAATATTGTGACTGGAGAAACTGAAAGTACAGGGAACTTTGAAAGTTAGAAATCTTAACTATTCAGGTCTAGTCACTTAACATAGGGAAAGCCATTTCAAGCAACGTCTTTATCATTTTCATCTTGAATGGCGGTCTATCTTTCATCACGACGATACTGAAATATCTCGAAAGCACAGTCCCAACATAACCAACTTAATTTTCGCGACCTTGAGGTGATTTTTCCACGAAAACGGCGCTATAGAAGTAATCCAATTATTATTATTATTATTATTATTAAGAAAATTTTTAACTTTTTTACGTGTCACGTTATGTTTCCCACTACGCTTGTCATTCCAAATAAGAACGGGTTGTTTTTACGACTCTAATGCAAAACATCTCGGTTCTTAATGTCCTGCTAACTTTTATATTATGCTGTATCTGCTATATGCACACTACATGGATTTCTTCAAGATCCACCATCAGTTTTTGTCTCTTTTAAAGATACATTCTCTATGGTATCTGCAAAGTAAAAATATAATAAATGTACTTCTATGCCAATAAACATTGATATTTTATTAATTGATTGTTTGATATATTGATAGATGACCGATAACGAACAGATAATCTCAAGATTATCAATTCATTGTCGGTCACAGACTTACGACTAATTTGATAACGCTTTGCTGGGTAGTCTTACCTTGCGATCTTTGACATTAGAACCCGGAGACATTTGACCGACGAAAGCACTAAACCCGAAAAACAAACACGCATGAAATGCCAGTCAAATCAAAGGTCAAAGCTTTAAGTTCAGTTACAGTTTTAGGTTCGTGTGATAAAATGTTGACATGTTTTTTGACAAATGATGACAAGAATTGTTTGCAAACAAGTCTGTTTCAGATCAAACTTTTAATTTAATGCTTGTCTGATGGCGAGTGTTTGCAGTACAAAGCATATAGGTATAAACTTTATAGATCCCTTGGGTACCTGTGTACCACAATGTACGGTATATTATATACCCTAATGGCCTGTCTGGTTTATAGCTTCTAATAAGTAATAAAGAAACGTGAACTTTTTTAAATCCATAATGCTGAATGTATTAATAATTTCTTCAAACGATTTGTAACTTGGTGGCGTCATAATTAATTAAATAATTAAAAATATATTTGTATATTTTTTTTAAATATATAAATATTTCTACGTGGTATTCATATATTCCTGAGGATGACAGCATTGCTGTCGAAACATGTAGAAATATTTGTATATTTTAATAAAAGTGGTGTATACAAAGTATATTTTTTAATTATTTAAGAATATATTTATCATCATAATATTTATTAAAGCTAGCAGTCCACAATATAGTGCTGATACCAACCCTGATATATGGCTGTGAGACATGGAACAGAGCAAGGATGCAAGTAGACTGAATGCTGTAGAAATGAGATCTTTGAGGCGAATGTGTGGGAAAACCATGTATGATTGTGTGAAAAATGTTAAGAAATGTAAACCTAACAAGCAAAATTAAGAAAGGGACGCTTAGATGGTTCGGGCATGTAGAGCGAGTGAACGAAGAAAGGAGTGCAATGAGAATATATGACGCGAATGTGAATGGAAGAAGATGCCGGGACGTCCGAGGAAGACATGGCACGATCGAGTGAATCAAATACTTGAGTCGGGCCATGTCAGAAGTCAGAATAACAGAAGGGAATGTATAAGACGTTGTATGAATGTGAATGAAGCAAGAAGTATATACCAAGATCGATTTGTTTGGCGGTTCACTCTCTCTGCCTACCCTTGCTGGGAAACGGCGTGATGGTTAGTTTGTTATAAATATTAAAATATTTATTAATTTTTATCGCATCCTTTACTGCGTGGACAACCGATTAAGAAGTTTTATTGACATTTCTATTCATAATTCTGTGGAATTTAGGTGAAAGGTATCGAAATATCCGAAAATTAGTTAAGTATGCAGTTCTACTTTAAGGTCCAGTTTTATAAACGAACCATCAAATTTCTGTTATGTAACGAACTGTCGAATATCTGTCGAATGACCGGTAATCTGACGAACGTTTATAAAACTGAGAAATCGGGCGGTAGTCCAAATATTAGTTAAAAACGGTATTAAGCGTTACAAACGGATGGTTATAAAACCGGTCCTAAAAGGTCTACAGAAGGTTAGAGTGAAGAGATACATTTGGTTTGGAAGTTTTATTTACTATGTACTTTTGGAATTTTTGATTTATTAAATTCGCTACCTGTTTCGACACAACCGTGTCATTCACTAGCGTAGTTTTAAGAACGCTAGCGAATGGCACGGTTGTGTCGAAACCGGTATCGAATTAAATAAATCAAAAATAGCAAAAGTACGTAGTAAATAAAACTTCCAAACAAAATGTCTAGAAATTGCTATATTTATATTATTATTTTTTAAAGTGGAAATAAGTTTTATATGTGTGTTATTATATCATCATAAGTTTAATACATATGGAATGAAAGATGAAATGCACGTGGACATACCGCTTCACCTATTTGATTTTTAAAGTCTTAAAAAAATCTCTATTCTATGTTACTGTCTATCTAAGTCTCTAAATAAAGGTGGTGAGAAGTTAACTTTGTCTCTCCTGAACAATTAGAGAATTGCCTAAATGCCACAGAATTGTGAGGCACATTTAACCCTTTAGTATCACATTAGTGTTAATCTTTTTTTTTTGATCGAATCACCATTTTAATGATCTATACCGATTTCAATTATGTCTAAATTTTAACAGGGCACAACAATATTAAAGGCACGTAGATATTATTAAATTTGGCGATTCAAACAACGTGATGGTTTTATTGGTTTTGTTTTATAATTACAGAAGATGTAATACCCAAAACAAGCGTACCTAATTATTGTTTGGACGTGAGTCTGCGAATAAGCACTTTATCACTTTGATTTTAATGACTGACAATAAAGAGCATTGACGACAGCAATATAAAGAGATGGCATTCCTTTATACCAGATAGACTCAATTAGATTCTGATTGGTTTTATTTTTAGACACTAATATGCGACACCCATTAAATACACCATTTATGAATTAAATGCCGGAATGCAATGATTTCATATATCACATTGGATCGCTAACTGGCCTAACTGCTTTCTAACTGAGTACGTTTACAATTTTTTTTAATTAATTCTAAAAATAAAAGAGGTATGTGAACAGTGGTGTGCTGTCATATAGGCTGAAAAGCTGTGCCTACTCTAAGAAAAACGAACCATACAAAGATATTTAAAAAATACGACAAATTTATGATCAAAGTGTATTTTTTCACGAATTTGGTAAGGAATTTCGTTCGTTCGTTTATTCAGTTGGGCTCAACAATCAGCTGAAGATGATAATAAAATGCGTTTTTTGCAAATATTCAATGCATACCTAATTCATACCCAAACTTGAGAATCTACACACATCCTGCCTTTGGTCATAGATCAATGCAAGCCACTGGTGGTGAGAGTGCGCTGAACTTTATCAAACAATCTAGAATAATAATATGCGGGTATTTTTTCAGGCGATTCGAAGCATGACGTTTTTTGGGGTGATAAAAGCTATTAAAAAAGCACGACTTTTATGAATTGGAAACTTTAAAAACAAAAACCGCCTTACGTAAAAACACAAAAAATGATATTCCATTATTGGTTTATTAAAAATATTTGTTTCTGGTGGTATAGAATCATTTTTACTCTCGGTGTGGATACTTTAAAATATTATTATGATGGAATGACACCTTACTTACAATAACAAAATTGAAAATACATTAAATAATTAGTGATTGTTATTGAAAGTTTTCAATAATAATTCCACATTGGATTACGTTTAAAAATACACAATCAATTATATACTGTGTTAACATTGTGTTTGACCTAACTAATATTATTTTATTATTGTGTTTACTGGATTTAGTCGATGTTAGAGTTCCAATACGGGGTAAATACAAATACGCACTTAATAATATTCAAATCTTTAGAAGGTGTGGAGATAAAAAAAAATAGTCCACAGAGACGTACGCACACTATCTTCCCACCGCTGACACTAAGATAAACGGGTCAATTTTTTACACCAGCAGCTGTAGAAATGCTAAAATATTGCGTCTTTATTATCCTCGTCAATTGATCAAATGTCGTAAAGATAATAGAAACGTCGCTTAGCCATGCGTTCAATGCAAACTTGAATGTTTTGCTTGGGATATTCGCAGTTTTGTGAATAAAATACACTGATTTTAGGAAAAGCCAAAACGCACACATGTTCATTTAAAATAATTATCTACGTCACTGAGATTATGAGTGATGACTTTTTAAATGGAAATTCTTGTAGTTTTCCCAGGACACGCGAAGGTCATATGTATATTTTAACGTTGGTAAATAGGCGCAAAAAATAAATTCATCATGTTTATCTTTTAGGCATAACGTGAGGTTATTTTAATACACTATAATATCACGGAAAGTCCAACATGCCATGTTGTCTCATACATAATACTACTTCGTGTTATTAATCTACCACTATTGTGTAGGTACTTACTTCGCAATCGAATCTATAGCCCGGAATTTCAGTTGCGCTTTAGGCTCCCCGACAAGAAATACTGAAATACTGGGCCTATGGGAAATTTGGTAATTATACCGTTTTTTTTGGAAAGATACAAAAACGTATTGGCAAATATTCCTACGTGTTATCAACAAAAACTTCACGCATTTTTATACTGTTAATAAAGATAAGACAAATAAATAAATTAAAAATCACTTCCAGAAAAAAATATTTATTTTAATTTGAACTTTTAATTTTTAATTTTAATTTTAATTTTTAATCCACTTTTAAAGTTATTTTCAGTCTTAACTTGCTGTAGTGCCTCAGAGCAAATCCATTCCGATGGCATCTTCGATACCAACATTAATAAACCACATTCTACGCCTCCTTCCTTAATCCGCCTCACAAAGCCATCCATCCGGTGGGCGATATATCGTCACCTTAATTAATAAAATCCGTAAGTAATTTTTTTTTCAAATTGAGATATGAAAAATTCAACGAAAATTCAAAACGGTATGATAACTCTAAATTAACAAAAAATCGTATCGAGTAATTAAAATTACACGGCATAAAAGTAAAAAATAACATTAATTCCATAAATATTTATGTTGGGATGGTATAGCTGATTTTTCTATATATTTGCGATTCATAGAAAATTGATTGAATCCTACAATTCTTAATACTTTAAACAAAAGCAGTCCAAATTGCATTACATCTTTTTTTTTAAATCAAAAAACGAAAATTGATTGGATTCATTTATTAAGTATGTAAAGTAAATCCAATCTTAATTTTTTTAAATTCATACCAGTTTAAAAAATAAACAGTTTTGCTTCTCCTGCAAAGTTGGCAAACTAGACTTAGAGGTAATTTACTAATTAAAGAGAATCCACTTCGTAAAATTCGAACAAATTCACGCACTCTTTATGAAGGTTGAAAATGCTCAAGCATAAATATCAAAATGTTTTTCGGGCCATAGTCTAAAAAAAATGATTTGCCACAATGAACAATTTACCAATATCCGAAAAAAAGGTTCGTAAGTAGGAGATATTGGACATAATTTATTTTTTAGACTGATACTTCATTTTTTTCTAGGCTTATAAAAAGACTCACCAAAAAATACCCGATTAAACCAAAGGTCAAGGTGTGTTTTACTTCCAGTATTTAATTAAATCATCTATCATATTCTAAGCCATCAAATGTTCATACCAAAAACACATAATTTTGCATTACTTGGCATTGCATCGCCTTAAGAGGAACGGCTGCGCTGCCTGTTTCACACATAACTTAATTTTTTATTTGAAGCCAAAATATCCATCCAAACTGAATGATATATATTTTTTAATTAAAGGTTTAGTAAATATCTAGTACGGATGAGAAGTATTTTATTTATATTTATTTTAAATTATGAAGTATAAGGCCATGAAAAACAAATATTTTACATAATTTTAGAAGCAACATAGAAAATTATTTTGCGGGTTTATCGTATTTAAAAAAATGATCATATTTGCTATGCAAATATTATTAAATAAATAAAATTTGAAAAAAAATATTTAAAAAAAAACCTTTTTCCGGTCGATATTTTAAATTATGTACGGCAAATTTGTGTTCCAACGTAAATGGGTCGTTTTTAATTTAATTTAAAATCCACCGTAATGCTTATTTAAATTTTTTTTAATGTTTTTTTTTTATATTTTCAAAGCAGACGGGGTAAAACTTTTATTTACATCAACGTTAGCCCCCAAATAATTATTAAAGGTGCCTCTAAAATACCGAAAAATCAATTCCTTTAATGGCCTATGTTTCATAATGTAAAACAAAAATATATAAATTACTTCTAATCCGTATTTACTATACTTTTGATGAAAAAAAAGATGGTGAGTATTTTGGCCTCAAATCAAAAATTAGTTTTTATGAAACAGGCCGTAATTCGTATTTACTGAAAATTTCATCTGCGTTTTTCATAAATAAAGGAAAATAATTTATGTAACCGTTTAAACAAAATGATCGGAAAGTAAAAACATATTTTTCGAAACAGGAGGTTTACGGCGGATTATTTCAATATTGCGGACTTTGAATTCCTGCTAGTAAGGTAGTTCTAAATGACAATTATGACTTATTAATTACTATGGTTACGTGCACCGTTTACGATTTATTATCTTGTTCCAAGAATGTGTTCATAAAACATAATGCAGGTAGACAGATCAACATGTTATTGTTTGCTTTGTGTGAAAAAACATCATTATTTATCACCTTTATTATAACTCTATTTATAAGTAAGTACTCGTGTTTTATTAAGGCGTAAGGGGTATTCATTCCACTCATCTATTAATATTAACTATAGTAAGAGCGCGATTAAAGCATTAATGCAAGATTTTGACGTATTTTTAAAGATCTTGACGCCAAAGATGAAAGCAATAGAAATCTAAGAAAAACGTGTTCTATGTCACGTAGCTTCTTTGGTAGCCTTTTATATAGAGATTGATTTCGTGGAAATAATATGTTCTCGCATTGATTTTATTTGCCAAGAGCTTAGATATGTACACAGTTTATTATGATGTCTGAGTGGAGTAAGTCTTACATACGCAGATACAATTGACGACAAACAGTCCTATGAACTTTAAATCTTTCCGAAACAAATTGCAAAACAGTGTTGATGACCTCCTTGGCAGTGCTGTACGCTCTCTTATTCTTGATCCAGAGGTCATGGGTTCAAAACCGGACAAGGGGATATATATATTTTTAAAATTAATGTTGTGCTTTTGAACTTTTGAGCTTTAGAAACAGTTTGTAGGCAGATCTGCATAGCCAGGTGCTTCTCATTCTTCAGTTTCTCATTTTCTTTCCCTCCCGACTTCCTTCAGCCTCTCTAATGGCTAATTCCATGTTCCAGATGTTCTCCGGGCAAGTCTTTTATGCGATGTCACAAAGAAAACTTTATAATTATTGAGCAATACCTTAAACGAAGTAATTTTATTGATTTATTTATTAATCTTGAATTAGCTTACATTTTCATGTGAGCTAATAAATTATATACATTGCATAAATATATATGGTATATATATATATTTTTTTTAATTTAAGGATATTCAATTACAAATATAAATTCAAATATATTTTCTTATTTATTTTTTTAAAATTAAACGCATTTTCCATAGAAAATGGTAAAAATAGAACACCAATATGTTTATATTAATTAGGTACACACACATTTAATAAGACATATATAGATATAAAGACGAATAATTAAAAAAAAAGTTGAAAACACAGAAAATGTATTATTTACATCACGTGCATGTTGTTTTCGCATTCTGGAAAATTTCCGACCTTAGATTTTTCTTTTATCCATACCTATAAATTTGTTTTGAAAATGCCAACGATTTGGCCATATTTCTGGTGACTTATAAAGCTGCCGTTTTCAATGTCACAGGCATTACAGAAAAGGTTACGGACAGAAGTTCTAGGTTAGGCGTCATATTGAAGTTGAGCCACTTTATAAAAATAGCATTACAAATAAACTGTTTGCACGAATGTGCTGTTCCTAAATTTATTTAATAATTTATATCTCCTTTCTTTTAAATATAATTATAGTAAATTATCTACGTGGCATTTGTAAATATTGATAAAACGTAGCTTCCCACCTGAAGTCAAGTTCAGACCGGTGACCCACAGCTGGTTGGGTGAGTTATGTCATTCTATAGTGGCTGGCCGCGGCACGATGCCAGCGGCGTGAAAATATTTTTCTTCGAATGTCAGAAATAGCCGCTGTGAGTAAATACATAGAAAACAAAACAAACAATTCTGTCTGCCATCGTGGGGAACTACAGCACTGTTTATAAAATTTCAAGCTTCTTTCATACTTTTTTTATTTATTTTGAACTAGTGTTGTGCATAATCACGATTTTCGAGCGATCAATTCGAAACATCCATCGACTATATTTAGGTCTGTTTTAGAATCGTATGTTTCGATTATGCCTAACGTTAGGTTCGACTTCTTTCCTTTATAGTAAAGGTAAGAAGGTATTGACAATATTATGACAGACAAGGTCTGATAAGAACATTCTCCCATTTCACTTATAAGTTTTGCGGCTCAGAGGGAAACTATGGCATGTCCACAATTTAGGTATTTCGAATTTTTAATACATATGCCGAATTAGAAGGTTCAATTCTACACAGTGGCATACTATGTTCTTCATCATTGGAAAGGGAAATAACCTAACCATTTGTACACTATCGCATGTCCACTTTCGATCTGGGGATATAGAATCACTGTTTCTGATACTCTCCTATAAAATGTGTCAAATATGACATGCGATAGTTTACCTCTGAGACCGAGTTAGGAAAACCATGACATGATTTTCTCCAAAGTAAATTATATATCTCCTTCTCTCTAACGTAATTACTTAATAATATTAAGAAATCTTGAATGTGAGATATGACATCGATGAAGATGACATAAGTCCTTGAGGTGATTTTCCCACGAAAACGGCGCTATAGAAGTATTCCAATTATTATTATTATTATTATAAATTGAACTGGTCTCATTAGCTAAGTTGGTTAAGCGGTTGCCCCGGATAGGCCGAGGTCCTGGGTTCGAGTCCCAGATGCTAGTGGTGTGCTCCGGCTCACTAAACCGAGCCGCTTCGCCCACCACTAACAGATGCGACTGAAATCTTTTTATTTTCTGTAGTTTTTTTTTCGTTTTCATGTTTCATTTAGGTTATGTTAATATTATTTTCTACAATGATTAATTACTTATAAGCTGAGCTAAATTTTTTGCCGATCGGTATCTGACGGTACGGTGATGAATTGTTAATCAACTGTAATTATATCATCATCGTGTATTTTCCTGATCTTAGATCATCAGTTCACCAACTTCCTTCACGCACATGACGCGTAATGTGAGAATGTGAAAACGTGAGAAAAGTGTAATAAATATAATTATATTATCCGGCAGCATAGCATCTGATATTAGGGATTGCAATCGGTTTTACGGTTATGTCAATATAATCCACTATTTTATTTTGATAATTTTCATTTTTTTATTAATAACTCGGTGTCATTCTTTATATTAAAAGTTCACCCTAACTACAAGCTATTGAGTACTTTCAAGAAAATTGATAATTCACTCCTAGCAATGTATCAATACATCGAACAAATGTTTGTTTTTGGGCGTATGCCAACTAATCAAGCGTGCTATGGAAATCAAGTATCCAAAATCTCTGTTTAATTTATAAACATAAGAATATTTTTCATTAATGAGAATTTTACCTTTTTATTTGGTGTGGCAATAATATAAAAAAAAATAACAAAAATATTTTCCAGTTTCCTGTTAAGTGCTCACCGACCCAAACTCTCGTTTGTAACCTCTAATTAGGCACTATTATGCCAGATCCATGTTTTTACCTTAGCTAACAATAATATCATGGTGTACTGACCTACTTGTCTATATTTTTCTCTGAATGCAAATTTGTTACCAGTTTTCGCAATAACGGAAGTTTTCAACTTTTTCTATTGAATCTAATAGTCCATTGTCTTAATACGAATCCAGTTATTATCTAATTAATAAATAATTGCTCTATGTATTTCCGTAACTGTTAATGTTGTACAATTACACTCACATTAGATGGCACTTTACAAAGTTCATTGTCCAGATCTTCATTACCTAATTACCGCTGAAATTCTCTCTTCTCATAAATAACGTAATCAGAATTTTCTGACTTTTGAGAATATTTCGTAAAAATATATACATGAAACTACATAAAACATTATTTGATTGGACACCATTTCATGAATCAAATAGGTTTTGGGAAAATACGTGACGTAATAGGTACATAAGGTGCTGTTTTCTTAGACTTTTTTGCATAATAAATTAGCGGTGATAGCATTCTTTAATTCCAAATTTTTCTCGGTGAAATTGATTTCATGGAAGATTTGTGTGAACATTCGTTTTGCCATAGTCAAGAAAATGTGTAACAGAAACAGTTAGTTTGTGTAAATGATTCAATCTATTAAAATATTACATAATTAAATAATATCTATATTAGACAAAATTGCGTAATGCGAAGTGCACCAAGATGTTAATATTATCATGTATTATTGGATAAGTATTGACAAATCAATTTATAATCATGTGATTATTGCAGGCGATACTCGACACAGTGTTGATAATTAAATGTTTAAAATCGTGTACATCGGAATATAAAACCTGGTTTGAAGATTGCTTTAGTTAGCTCGGTTGATAGAGCAGTCGCCCGCTTAGCGGGAGATCAAACATCGCGATCAAATTACGATCCCCGTAAAAATCTATCTTGGTCGGAAGATTGTCTAATGCGTATAATTGATATTTTAACTAGTTATTCAATAATCTTATGAAAGTATACGGGAACAAATAGTTTCATTTGAATCTGTGGAATTGAGATAATAATAAAAGTGAAGTAACGGCAAACCGCCGAGCGTTTGTGACAATCAATATTATTGGTCGCATTATTGAATTGATAGTGGTATAAATAGGTCGCGATAGTGTGCGTCGGGTTAAGTAGACAAGTTGTGTGTGTATTGTAAGTGACAAGATGTGCAATCACCGTCCTCAATCTGAGCGCCGCAGGCGAAGTTATTTATACTCCGTTTTCAGATCCAGTTGCCCTACTTTGGCAGAGGAAGATCCGAATGCGTGAACCAGAACGAATATGCTGTGAATCAGTCCTATTTCCCTCATATTTTAAGTCCTCGGATTATAGTATGACTTAAATTAAAATAATCTCAGTGTTGAGTACAATTTTGCTGTTCAAAAAGTCTAAAGAATGTAATAGAATTTTTTGTAAAAACTTGTTTTCAATTTGTTCTCAGTATTTGTTATGCTGGGTTTATGGGTATTCAAATTTAAATTTAAATCTGTAGTTGTAGGGTTTGTTATTCGTTCTCTTATATTTCACCCTTCTGGAAATCTTAAATGTATTTATTCACTGTGTCACTTCGATACGACAAAATAACAAATATAGAATGTGATCATAATATTATCTAAAATGTGAAAACAATCTATCAAGTCGTATATTGAAAATAAAAACTTTTCGACCATAAAATATCAATCAAAGCGGAGTAAAAATCCTCCCCCATCAGAAATATTTGGCTCCTACCTAAATAAGATTCGAAGGGTGAAAAGGTAGTGGCGCGTGAAATTCATTTACTCAACGGAGCTCAAAATCATATTTAAAAATAATTATAATGATAAATCTTATTTCGCAGAAAGGAAGATGTCTCTCGGTAGTAGCAATATAATATTTATAACTGTTTCTTACGCTTTTACCAGCCGTTTCGCCTTCTACGTTAATTTTTGATTCACCTATGCCTAAGCAACCTCGCATTTGAGCTCGGTAATGAAAACCACTTTCGGGGGCATTGAAACATTAATCGACGCTAGTTTCGCTTGGTGATTCAAAGTAGCAGCATTCACCAGTTAACTGTTACGTTATACAATTGCAGACACAATGTGGCCAAGCAGCCACGCGCACTAAACTAAGATTATTTCACTACCGTAAACACCACATTACCATATTATTTGCATTTAAACCACTATGAAGCTCACAAGTCGTTACAGTGTTTTGGCACTACCGGAGACCAGTTCATTACTGAAATCATGTATTTGAAAATCTTGCTTATGCAAATTAATGTATAAATTGAAATACTAAACGACTTTTATTCGATTATTGATTAGTCGAATGTCATAATTATTTGTTTTATATATTGAACCGGTCAGTTTTTTTCAATTGTTATTATTTATAAATAATTTTTGATTTACATATTTAAAAAAAAACGCTGATTGCATACTGGATTTAGATATTTTTCAATAAACCACATTATTCTCTTCAGTGCAATAATTTTAAATCAACAAGAATACAATTTATTTTTTATAACTTATTGAAGTTTGTAAACCTCATTGTAATATTTTAATCATTGAAGAAGATAATATTAACACATCTCAAATGAACCACGAAACCGAAAAACAACAGAAATTAAAAAGATTTCAGTCGCATCTGGGACTCGAACCCAGGACCTCTACCTATCCGGCGTAACCGCTTAACCAACTTAGCTAATGAGACCAGTTCAATTTACGCCATTTACACCGATATCATGCTTCATGTTCAAGATTTGTTAATATTATCCTCCATTTTTATAAATCCCATATTATTGGCTGCTATCCTTATGATGATTGCAAAGTTTCATCCCGAACTCAATTGCAATCTGGATAGAGTCTCGGATATACCTACCCGATTTTTATTTATATGATACATCTGAATGCGACCCAGATGCGACTGAAATCTTTTTAATTTGTTGTTTTTTCGGTTTCGTGGTTCATTTGGGATGTGTTAATATTATCTTCTTCAATGAACAAGAATACATTTTGCATTAATAAAATCGACCCCTTCTGCCCGACAGCCTTCACATAGTATTTATCTATAAACATAATTTTGAATAGGAAAATTATTCATTAATTGATAAACTAAAGTCCTTAAAAACTTAAGACAAGATTTTTGTGCATAGCGCAAAGGGTAACAATTATTTTTATAAACAATAATTATTAGCCTGAAACACTCATCCAAATTGAAAAAACCTTCCGAGAAAAGATAAATGTCGCCGACAGGACTCGAACCTGCACCCTTCTGATATCCGGTCAGATGCTCTACCGTTGAGCTACGTCGGCTTAAGGAAAATTATTATTTATTATTTTTCAAATTTGTAGTCCATTTCAATTTTTATTGGTAACTATTATTTATTTTATTCTATTATTGAGTATTATTTTTTATTAGTAACTAAAATGAATTCCCTAAAAAAAAAACGGTTTATTTATAAAGAGCGCTTTGAGGTTCCTAATTATTACTACGCGTGACAGCTGATTCGATATTACACTTCGTAATATTTTTTTTGATAATGCCTTCACATACTTTTTGATAATTTATTTAATATCAACGGTATAAATATACCAGAAATAATTATTTCATGTCACAGTTAATTACAAGCATAAGAATATAGTAGAAACAATTTTAAAATTTAAATATTAAATGTGACATTAGGTCGTACCTCAGGACATAGAATATAAAGATATATGCCTTGAGGAGCGCCCGATTGACGGCCGACGAAGCTTTTTCAGGCGTCATTTTTTATTTGCGAAAATCCTGATTCTTAAGTTGCTTTTTCGTAGTCGAAGGGTGATGTTTGTCCTCGTTTTATTCAAAATGCCGCATTGTTC
This sequence comes from Halesus radiatus, assembly GCA_022606495.2. NCBI lineage: Eukaryota > Metazoa > Arthropoda > Insecta > Trichoptera > Limnephilidae > Halesus > Halesus radiatus. The sequence goes on from JAHDVE020004111.1 coordinate 27,172, forward strand.
AGTGAAACTTAGTAAAATACGGCCGACAGAGTAAATTTCAAAACAAATATAATATCATTTCACCAATTAGTACTAAATTATATTACGAAATCTATTATTAATGATTTTTTAAAGTTTTTATTGACGTACGCTAGCGGCGTCGCACAATGGCCGCCAGCGTTGAAGTTAGTGATGTGACGCCAATACGTTTAAATGTAGACTATCAACATTTCATAATTCTTATTAATGGTTTTTTTAAACAAAATATAAGATTTTAGGATTTAATAAATACATGGCTTCAATTCCTGGCGTGCGCAAATAAATTAAATTTAATTAATGTCCATTGTTTAAATTTGCGGCACGTTCCAAAGTGGAAGATACTGTCAGTATCATCCTGGTGAAAGACCATCATTCAGAATTGAAACGTTGCTAGAAAAGGCTTTATTTATTTAGTTTTCATTTAGAACTTAATAATAATATTATTAAATTCGATTTACCTTAAGTTTTTTTTAAACCGACTATTTTGCTTGATGTCCAAATATCGTCATAAATTTTCTCGGTTTACCCGCGTAATGTAGTCCTTAGAAGGACTTTTTAACTCCTGACGTTTCGGACAAATCGCACTGTCCATTCTCATGGGCCTTATGTCTTGAGTTTTGTTTTGAACTGATCGCTTGCGTGTGTCCGTTCAATTCAGAAGTCAAGACCTTAGTTGACGTAGCTCTTGACTTCTGGATTTAAAAAAAATATTAATTTTTTAATTTTTTTACTTCGTGATTTTAGGTGTGAAACAACCTTCGGTACAACGTTAGGTCTGAAAATAATATTTTTGTTGTAAAAATATTTTTTTAATTAAACGTATTTTTTCGTTCTACCAAGATCAGTCTTGAACGACTTTATAATTTAACAATTAGTTAAGTATAGATACAACCGAATTAAATGTAGCTACAATACCACAATTAGTTGTTTTTCTTTTAATAACATTTGTAACGTTTACTTACCTCTCGTATATAATATATATTTATTTTTTTGTTTATTTGTAGGAAATTTCTAAATAAAATATCATGTGAAACTGCAAAACAATGTCCCCAACACGGGTAGAGTACGAAGTGGTGCTCAAATTACTTATTATTATTATTGTAAACGAATGAATAAATAAACAAAATTAAAAAATCTCATTTTATGGAATCTATTTTTCTGTTTTGAAAAAAAAAATAATTTAATGAAAGTTATTCGTGAATTAAAAGATCGATTATTATTTATTAATATCGATTCGTGATCGAGCAAGCTCTATTACATTTCGCTTTAATGTATGGGTGCATTCTTATGCCATCGGGATATGTACGCACAAAATTTTGTTTCAGCCAGTGCCAACCAAACTGACGCGATTGGTGTGTAGGTATGGAAAGGGGCGGGCTCTTTCGCGTGAGCGTGAGCGTACAGTGGTATTGGTTATGAAACAGGCGACACTTGAACTGATAGTAATAATGGAACACAGCATATCTCTTTATATTCTATGATCTGAGGGTCGTACTATGACATCAGAGAGTATGTAAAGAATAAAAGTTCATGAAGGATATAAAGTAAAGATATGCGTACATGTAAAACACATAGTAAACTTAGGTTAAATTAATATTGATTGAACAGATATGATATTATAGCCTTCTTGTACTTAACTTCTGTACAGTTAAATTGATCCGCTACATCTGCGTATCTATTTCTAACCTCATGTAATCTATGTACAAGCGAGTGTTTGTAATGCTCAGTCCTGGTGTTGTTACATTTACACAGGATTTCGGAACGAGTAGCTCTCATAGGTATACGAAATTGAATGAGGTTAATTAATCAGGGCTGTATCATTTACAATTAATGATGCCACAGTTAGAAAATGCCTTCGGAAGGCGAAACAGTTGTCACGCGTAATAATAATTACCCAATAGAACTTTTTTGAATAGATACATTTAAAAAAAATTATTGATAAAATATTTATAAAAAATAAATTTTACTTTTAAAATAAGAAAGGAAAAGTATCATAAAACGAATTATTTACTCGATATATCGTCAGCAACCACTTAAGGAACAAATGTTTCAACATGAAAAATACGGGATTATTAATCTCAACATTATGTACGTATTTCTAGTGAGTTTTAGTGGTTATTAGAGTTGGAACTTTTGTAGTTTTAACTGGGAAAAAAATACGATGGTGCTTTTAGCACTAGGCCACAGAGTTATTCCACGGATCAAATTTCTATCTGTTGCCTTTTAGCGGAGACCTTCCTAGTATATCATGTATCAGTGGCACTCGCCGGTGTTTTTTGACCTCACACGTGTTTATGTACATATCAAATCGATTGTAGTCAGTCGAGCGTTTATTATTTAAATTAACTTAAGGTAAAAACTATGTATTTCATAAAATACAAACGATGGGGTAATTTGCATACAGTGTAGTAGTATTATGTAGCTACTCGAATGAATGACCATGACATTTACCAAGTCGTTCTGCATTCGTGGACTTACCCCGGGACTGATTACTGACTACACTGATGCTGAATACAATCGAACAAAAAATATATACTTTTTAATTATTAATTATTTTTATTGATATTTAAAAAACCTCATTGTAATATTTAATCATTGAAGAAAATAATATTAACATAACCTAAATGAAAGATGAAACCGGACAAAAGGACAGAAACTAAAAAGATTTCAGTCGCATCTGGGACTCGAAACCAGGTCCTCTGCCTATCCGGGGCAACGCTCAACCGACTTAGCCAATGAGACCAGTTCAATTTGTGTCATCTTATCTCAAATTCAAGATTTGTGAATATTATTTTCCATTTTTAATCTCATATTATTGGCAGCTAGTTTTATGATGTTTACAAAGTTCTACCCGAACTCAATTGCAAACTTAAACAGTGTCTCGGATTAAAATCCGTCTTTTTATTTTTATGAGAAATCTATTGAATTTACGAATGAAATCTTTTTAGTTTCTGTCCTTTTGTCCGGCGTCATTTTTCATTTAGATTATGTTAATGTTATTTTCTTCAATTATTAAAAAATATACACATTATACAAAAATACTAGCAAACTTATAAGGTGAATTGAACAAATTATTTAATGCCTAAATTATTTTATTTTTTTTCATTTTAGTTTCTGATAATATTCAAAAGAATTAAAGAAATAATTCATTGTGCCCTGTTTCGCCAGTGTTTTAACATGCTTCTTTAGATTTTTAATTTTTTTATTGTACAGTTGAAAAACAAGGACACAAAATAATATTCTATGCCGCCGAGTATTATATTTCAAAGCTTTATTGATATTTCAAAGCATCATAACACATTACAGAATTGATGTTGCCGGATGAATGCGCCAGAGTTCATGGCTTTAGAGCTTTTCTGTGTCATCACACAGATTTATTAAAAAATATGTAAAACTTTTTTTTAATGTATTCAGCATCGTACGTCTTTGGTCAAAAGCAAAAAAAATGTCCTGAAAAGGAGGACGATCAAATAAATTGTATGAAATAATGGGCTTTTGGGAGATCGTGTTTGTGTTTTCCCAGTTGGACCGATATCGATTCCCGTAACCCGAAAATAACCCGTTCAAATTATCCGAAGAGATAGATATAAGTCTGTTAAAAAAAATCTAAAAGCTGGGTAGCAACAACTTCAGTTCTAATCTAAATAAAGAACCGACCATTGATTTTCCAGCAGGAAATTCGCTTCGAAAGTCACGGAATCGTATTAATTCAAACTCTGTAGCACGCATATGGTATCCGTCAGCCTTCCTGAAAATCCAGCAACGCTGAAAACTTCCGGCGCGCTTTTCAGCGAAGATGGATATAAAGCAGTCCCTTTCCCGACCTATCTGAGTGATTTGATAAGGGTTGGTTGCGTGTTGCATCGCGTGCCGGCTGTCTTCTGCGTAAACATGCTGAACATTGTTACGTGGGGACTTTTACCCTTTGATCGAGGCTTATCTAAGGCAGCAATACAAAATAGCGAGAATATTACAATATTGAATACCGACAATTTAGCGTCTTCATTATTATATTTACATTTATGGCATATCTTTATTATAAAGCAGATATATGACTCCTCATCTGTGAGTTTTCACGACATTCAAAAAAACTATCTACCTTTTGTCTATGATTTGTAAAGTGATGCCTCCATTCTTGAATAAATGTCACCGCACGAGGGACCTGCACGTGTCATCCCTTTAACCCTTTCTCACCCAATTTAATTTCTTAAAAAAAAAGAAATATTGAACGTTGGATTGTGTGTACTGGAATTATTAGCAAATTTTTGGTATATTTAAATTTTTATTTTACTAATTGTTTAGGAAATATTCAATGTCATTTTAAAATTACTGTGGCTCTGACTAGTAAACAATTAATTAGTATGTAGACAAATGAAACATTTTTATTACCTTATAAACTATTTTTATTTACATATACGTTGAGAAAATTTGGGACGATAAAAACATATATAATATATACTTTTTGTTTAGGATATGCTTGTGATATGTAAGAACGTACATTATTCTTTAAATACAAATAATAAAACAAATGAAATAACAATAAATACATTGTATGTTTTACGGTAGTAGAGAAGTCGAATCACAGAATTCCAAAAGCGAACATCGGTTTTTGTTTATCATATAAAGTGTGTACCCGGCGCATGGACCCAACGAAAAAAAATGGTGTTGCTAGGGAAAGATCACTAAATCATTTTAAAAAAGCCGCAAATGAATAGGGTTAGTACTTACTTTGTAAATAATTCTCAAAGTTAGTGTATTTTTTAAATTACTCTGGGTGAGAAAGGGTAACTGGTAAAGGGTAAACTATAACGGCGACTAACTTGCCATCAAATTCTTGTAAGGAGTATTATGGATTCTAAGATTTAATCGAAGATTTAAGCTATGAATGGCAAAACATGTCAGTCTTCATAAATAAACTCTAATAGTGGCGTGAATTGCTCTATAACCATGGGTAGATTGTGTGCAGTTTTTTTTTATGTTTGGGTATGAATAAATTGTGCATTGAATGTTTGAAACTAGCCACTATACTACCATCGTCTTTCAAAATGCAACTGACTAAACAGTAAAATAATAATAACCCCTTTTCAAGAGATAATAATGATAATTATTATTTTACTTGAGACGAATCGGCGTTCTTGTAAACATTAAGTTTTTAATTTCCTAGTCAGCTTAAGTGAAGGCGAATTGTAAAAATAAGAACGCTTTGTTTCCCGAGCCACAATTCACTACGGTAAAAGGTTCACCCTTTTTTATACGTTACTAAAATTAGCTGATGGACCTATATTAAGCTTATGGTAAAAAATGTCGTGTGTTTTGCGCATCCCTAAAATTAAATTAACAGCTGGAGATATCGGTCAAATTAGTTGATATTTCACAAAACCATTCAGTTTCGCGTCATATTTTCTCCTTAGGCGTCTTTTATTTTAAGGTACTATATCGATCCATCCCATCCAATCAATCCCAATTATTTCGGGTGGGAAATTTAAAAATAATAATTATTACCATATTTTAAATTTACAACAATGGATGATGAGAATAATATCCTGGTCGTAGGTCGATTGGTTAAAAATTGGCTTGGATAGATACTTTGCTAGATGTATGGAAGTGAGGCATGGAACTGGTAGGATAAAAGTAGACTGAATGCTGTAGAAATGAGATCCCTGAGGCGTATGTGTGGTAAAACTATGTCTGACCGTGTGAAAAATGTTGAGATTCGCAAAGAGTGCGAGGCTGATATGAGCTAAATGAGTAAGATTAAGAAAGGGACGCTTAGACGGTTTGGCATGGCACGATCAAGTGATCCAAAGTCGGGCCATGTCAAGAGTCAGAATAACAAGAGAGTATATATGAGACGATGTATGAATATAAATGAAGCAAGGAGTGTGTGCCAAGACTGAGTTGTTTGGCGGTCCGTCCTATCTGCCTACTCCTGCGGAGAAACGGTGTGATGGTTGGTTAGTTAGATTCGTACTTATCCGAATGAAGCTGTTGAAAAAAAACAGCAAATATTCTTATTATAAGATTCTTCTTAGAAGTCGATTCCCATGAAATTTTAGGCTAAAAGTAACTCTCAAACTCAAAAATGTTGGGAACCCTTCAATCGTACTACTATCGGTGAACGATTGCGGTGAAATCATTTATTTGCAACGGGTTACGGCGCATCATCGCGTTCAGCATTTCGTTTTTTCGAAAGCGTTATTAAAAAGCGTTTCGCGCAAAAGCGTTTATTTAAAACGGTTTACGATGAATCGTGTTCTGCGTTGCGGGCAGGCGTTACATTTTTACAGCGTTTATTTAAAACGATTTACAATGAATCGCGTTCTGCGTTGCGGGCGGGCGTTACATTTTTACAGCATTTATTTAAAACGTGTTACGATGAATCGCATTCGATTTGCGGGCGGGGGTTTAATTTTTTCCTAAGCATTTATTTAAACGAGTTACGACCGGGCATTTAATTTCGTATGCGTTTATTAGCAACGTTTTACGACGGGTATGATGAGTTTAATAAAGTGTTGCGGGGAGCTGTTTTAAATGTTCCGTGCGTAATTCTCAAGCGAATTGTGCTCTACAGGAATCATTTCGCGCGGGTTTATTGCGGACGTAGTTACACGTTTTTTAAACGGTTTTTTCTAAAATCCTCGAAACGGTTGCAACGGTTTCCGAACTCACCTCACCTCTAATTTGAACAGTGTTTAGGCAAAATTTCGGCTCAGTACGGTTGGGAGAATGGCCGGAAATTACCGTATTAATTCAATACGGCTCTCCGAGGTAGCGGCAAATGTCATAATAGATACTAAATGATTATGTATAATTAATATTTTATATGGCTAAGTTCTAAAATACAATGTTTAATATTTAGGTCATAGAAATAGCTCTAGGCCAACTAATAAATTAATACCTTTACGTGAATTACTTTCATAGCAAATGACACCCGCAAGTGCGGTGATGATTGCTCATAGCTTCCATTTACATCGTGAACAAGGAAGTACCGACTACTGACTGTATAATATAATGTGGGTATAATTACTGCTGCAGCCAGTTACGGTGGCTGGCTGTCATGGCTCTTGCGTTGGTCTTTGAAATGTAAAACCTTTTACAAGGTCTAGACCATCTCGGTCTGTAAATGGCGTTTAATACAATCACGGACAATTAAATTTGTATCTACATTGATAATACAATAACTGTAAATTATGCAGCTAAACGACGACACGGATACAAATATAGTAATACGAATAACAGAGTACATAACATCACATGAAAATATTAACGTTTTATGGTGTGGCTCCATTCTGTATTGTGAAATCTTCATAAATGTGAAAATTTTATTTTAAATGATCCTTATGATAGCCCTGAAGCTGTTTTATTTATATCATAAAACTGAACAATTAACATTACTCTATTGTGCCCCTACTATACGCAGTAGAAAATTGGGAAAAATGTGAATATTTTAATATTTTAGTTTAAAGTTGTAAAATTTTTAATTATTATTTATATAAAAAAAAACGGTATAGGTATAAAAAGTTCTGCTGGGTAATTATTATTACGTTGGAAGGCAGTTTCGTCTTCCGAAGGTGCGGACTGCGAACTGCGGTGAAGCCACTTGGCCGACCTAGGCTGCCTAGCACGTTCGCTTGAATCCATTTTCATTCAAATTTGAAGATCTATCGGCCGCTGCAGCCTGGCTGCCTAGTGCGTGGCCGGCCTTATAGACGATCTTTTTACATTATTTATATATATGTAATAATAATGAAACGATTAAAATGTTTTCATTTTTATTACCAATGCCCTTATTCCGGGTAAATTGATGGTTATTAATGGCCATTAGTGTTATTCACTGTAAAGTTTCCCTAATGAAGGACTATAATGTTATATCGTTTAAATTTGACTTAAGGTCGATGGTCATCATCGACTTTTCTAGATTAATTTGAGTTTTTTCCTTGTATTATGGTCTACAATTGAACTCGGCTTGAACAAATCCAGCAGTGGCCAACGAATTATATGTGTTCTTTTGTTTATTTACATATCGGAATAAATATTATTTGTTTTTATTAATTTCCGATTATTCTAAGACGTTAGCAATTTTTTTAAAGTGAATATTTAAGCTCTACTGTAATAGAATCAGTAAATGAGTCATACGTTATGACGGCATATAGGAGTACCAAAATTATACGTGATAAATGAGGCAACAGACACATAAAAAAATAACACGCTTTAATATTTTTTTTCAAAACTTTGAAACCATTGTGCGAATGGAGAACGAAATATAAATCTCACTTATTTATGCTACAAACAAGTATAAAGGCAAAACGTTTCTTACCACTTTTTTCTTCTATCCTGCAGTGAATACTTTACTATCTACTTTACTACTATTTTATTACTCTCAGATGACCCCTAATTATTGGGCACATTTGGTTTCAGATTATCAAATAGCTTGTTTTACAGCAGAATAATATTTCCATATCATTACTGATATCCTGTTCAATTCTTTCCTTATTGTTTTCGTAGCGTGTATCGGAAATTCGTTCGTCACTTCGAAGGTTACATTGTTTAATATCTCAAGAAATCATCGATCTGATTGCACCGTTATTCGTTATGCGATTTGCTTTTAAACGGATAAGCCACGAAGTAAAAGTGACTTTTGTTTAATAAATGTGCATGTTGAATGGCGATTATGTAATATTTATATGAAATGAAAGTTGAAAAGAAACAGAAAAAGAACAATGACATCATTATTATTGTTAAAACATGATATAATAATAATAATCACGTTATTGTTGTGCTTATTCACGGTGAGAACAATGTGTTTGTTTTTAAAATAACAATAACTTTCGTACCCGGCTCCGCCCCCGTTTGTTCCCATTTTTTCGCAACCTCGAAAACTTCACCATAGATGATGTTTTTTGTTGAATTTTCATCTGTAAGTTCGGTACTTCACAAGTGACATTGCGATATTAATTTGACCATGAGGGAAACAGTTCCTGTCACAATGACCGACTGTCCTTGTGCCTAGTTTAATTATCACAAAATAAATCAAAATTCCACACTTCATTATGAAAATAATGTTGCGAGCTGGAAATGTTTGTGTTGACCTAGATAAATCGTACAGAAAAAAATGCCCAAATTGCATGACGCCATTACACACCGTTCGAAAAAATTATCTGCCTCATACAGTCAGATCTCTGCTTTAAAATACTTTATAAGTTTAATGCTTTTTGAGCACTCTCCACATTAAATACAGTTTTAAAAGATTACAAAGATTACATTGTTTTCAGACATTTTCAAATTATTTGACTTTAAAAAAACGTATTTACAAAATTCTATTTATGACCGAAAAAATCTTCGTGGAAAGTTAGGAAATAATATAATTAAATTGATGGGGAAAATAACAAGCCATTAAATAATTACAAAGATTAGAAATGACCCAAATTACGCACGTTGAGTATTGTTATTACTGTTATTACCATAGTTATTAGACTAATATTCAAATGAAAAGTTTTTACCATATTGCTTATTGACCATTCCAAACAAATTAAGGAATTTAAAAAAAAAACATTCTCATCATGACTCCAAATCTTTTGTTTGGCTATTCTGTTTGTGCATACGATTATCAACATCATCATACTATAAAAAAGCCAAAGTTGCACAAATATGTTACAAACATTCCAACCACGCTTCAACCATATTTATTGGCTTCCTGGTTAGTTACCAACCTGTTTAAAATTCTTCCCCACAGATACGACAAAACAAAATGTTTCATTATCATAATATCAATTGCTTAGGAATTCAGTCATCAAATGCATAATTAAATTATAACGTAATACGCCAGAGAACATAATTTACATCACGTATGGAAAAATCAATGTCACATCGCGAAATCAGAAATTTTGGTAGTTTATTTATTGCAAATATTATTACGTTTATACACCGTGTTTCACGTCTGTGCCGCGAAACTTTAGGGGGTGATTGATAAGTGATTATCTAAGTAAAGCAAATATTTTTTAAAGACATAAGTTATGTATATCGATTAAATGAATTTACTTTTTATTTACTAAGGGTACGCGCAACAATCGTATTAGTTCTTGTTCTCGAAACACCAAGAAGGTGAAAAAACATTGATCGATGACATAATATTGACAAATCTTGAATTTGAGATATGATATCCATGAAGATGACATAAATTGAACTGGTCTCATTAGCTAAGATGGTTAAGCGGTTGCCCCGGATATGCAGAGGTCCAGGGTTCGAGTCCCAGATGCGACTGAAATCTTTTTTATTTTCTGTCGTTTTTTTTCGTTTTCATGTTTCATTTAGGTTATGTTAATATTATTTTGTACAATGATTAATTACTAAAATGAGTTTTTTTAAATCTCAATAAAAATAATTAATAATTAAAAATTGAACATTTATAAAAACCTAAATGAAGATTTTTCTTTAGATTTTCATTACCCATGTTTTGACCGCTGAAATTTCGAATGATCGTAAAATTCGCATAGGTACCTACGTTTGTTTTTCGTCTTCGGTGACAGAATTGAGTAGTCTGCCTTGCGCAATTACATTTTCAATTTGTTTTTTTACTATGTCTACATACTCATTTAACAAACCAAAAGCGTTTTCAATATTATTTATTAATGTTATTTTTATTTTCTTTTTGCAGGTAAGTCTTCGGTGTGTTTGTTACCCATTACGATGTAATTGAGAGAGTCTGCCGTAGTTTGCTGGTAAGTAAACTGTTAATGTCATACACGGAAACTACTGCGCCCACTACGTGACATCAATAACAAAAAGCGTGTCTGGGACCTCATCTAGTCTCTAGACAAGTTTTCTGCTTAGCCATGCATCGTTAATAAATAATTTAGTACACACTACGCTTCACTAAAACGTCATATTCTATGTAATATTTTGAAAGGGAGATCCTTAGACGAATCTTTAGAGACACGTGAAGATGAGTGATAATGACGAGCTCTGCCAATTTATTGTTTGTAGAGACGACTCTGGACGACCATTACAAGATTCAATCAACTGAGATCGCTCCACTGAGCAGGACACGTAGACAAGGTGTGAGATAGCCGACCACCAAAGAGGCTTCAGCAAAGAAGGCGATTTGGGAGACCCTAAACATGGGTGGCTCGATGGCTTCATACCGTACCGTGGAGAAAGGTTCTACAACAATTCGGCACAGTGATAAATCGGCACACTTTTGAAAAGTAATATATTAAACGTATTAAAAAAAAACTAGCCTAAAACCTAACATTTTTCATGGCTATCACCTTTCAAAAGTGTGCTGATTTATCACTGTGCCGAATTATCCGGTTACTGAAGAAATACAGTCCGCGGCCTGAAATTTCCAAGGGTTCTAGTACCGATGATGATTTATGAATTAGTTCTTTGAGGTGTTAACAACTTTATTCCTCCTCCTTCTCGAATGAACATTTCGGACAGATTTGCAGTTTCTATCATTGGAGCAGAAGTGTTGAGTCAATTGAGTTTTATTCGTAAGTCGGTGATTCCGTACTTGATCACATAACGGTCCAACACCCAAAAACAATCAAAGTAATTACATCTATTGGCCGTAAAAATGTTAATCATTCAGTAATAATTTAACATAATCCATGTATCAAAATATACTCAAGGATTTTTCGATAGAATTGGTGAATGCCTTTTCTTTGCCGGCATTTGTAAAACGAACCATACGGATGATTTATTTATCTAGGATGTAAACTGCACACAATATTATTTATATATTCACATCCTGAATCATGAGCAATAACTTCCTCATTTTCATTAAACAAAATTCCCCTTCTCTTATTTTTAAAACAACACGCTTAATAATAATAATAATTGGATTACTTCTATAGCGCAGTTTTCGTGGGAAAATCACCTCAAGGGCGCATTACTGTAAATATTAATAACACGTGGTAGAATATTAATCAACCATTTTTCAAATATTTCATGCCTAAATTGACCAAAAAATGTAATAAATTAGTATTAAAAATACTAAAAAATTAAATTTCGCAGACCTTCGAAAGTTAACAAGAATATAATATTGTTTTTATCTTATTTTTAGCATTTGTACCTAGGTAAATTCTACAGAACGTTGTACCCGTTGATTTTAAGTATCCTTAAAATTCAAGGATTTAAAAAATATATATTTATACAATATAAGTAAAAATCTTACCCCCTTCAATAATTTAGCAATAAATATAAAAAATAAAAAAATAAAAAAACAAATATATATAATCCTTCCACGAACGCAAATCTAAAAATAAATCCGTCGATTAACAGACAAAAAAGACAATTAAATTAAACTCAATCGCAAAAACCTTTTACTTCTCTTCCTTTGTGGTGATTTGGACAATAAACGAAGTCGTCAAGAAAACCTCACAGAAAAAAATATAAAACAGTTATAGTATTTTTGTTAATCAATTATGGCCGTGAGAGTCAAAGATTTTTGCTCTATTCCGTTAAAAATATCAATAGAGTTCATTAACCGGATTTTTTTAATCTATTGCAAGCTGCTTTGTAAAAGATTCAAGAACCTTCCACCGTTCAAAATACTGTATTTTGTTTAACAATCCTACGCAAATTCACGCCAGGTATTGTCTATTGCCAAAAAACAGCACTCGAGTAGGCTGTTGTTTTTCCGTGATTATACGGAAATGGATAAATCATTGTATATCAAGGTCGAATCCACAGTGCATTCATTGCTTCACGCTAATTTCTTGTAATTAATTTGAAAGTAAGTTTGCAAAGTCTTAATGATTTTTAATTATCTATGGTTTAGTTTCAATCTGTCTATGGTATAATTGTCATTTTGGACAGATTTAATACATATCATGCGAAGCAATGTAGCGAGTTTTTTGCACTTAGTGTGGGTAGATACCGTATTAATTCAGCCAGACATTTTTGTTTTCAACAGACAACGTATTATTAAATAATCGGTTTTTAAATTGAGGCAATACCAATTTCTTATCGCCATAGTCATTTCGCTAGTTTCAAGGCTTGGCTTGAAGACGCTGAACCCGAAAATAATTCAATAAAATAATATAGTCTGTTTAATATTGTTTGAGTTTCCACCTTCATGATTACATACATACAACAAAATGCTTAAAAAATACATATTTTTTATTTATTTTATAAATTTAAAATAGTTACCCTACAGTTCGATACCTTAGTTCAATAGGGAAATATCTCAAAATTTCTGGGTTGTGAGTTAATGTTGAAAAATGGTAAAGAAACTCTCTCTTCTCATATTTCAATAAAAAAATAAGTCTAATTCGTCCTAATTAATAATCAGATAATTCTTCATGGAATTATAATGAAATCAGCACATTCTTAGTTCAATGGAGAAACATGTCAAATGTTTCCGTTTGGAACTTAAATGTAGCCATTTACATCTATGATATGATAGGTTGATAAATTACTTACATGTTGCTTCTATTGTTATGTTATAGGTGGACAAAAAAAATTTACATCGAATGTGTTTATGAAAAATTTCCAAATCCAGTTTTCTCAAAATGAGGTATTTTGAGTTAGTTCCCTATTGAACTAAGGTATCGATGTGGTCTTATCTTACATATTTTTTTACATATTAATTTACATATCGTTTTTTTTTCTTTTACATACACAAATTTTACATCTTACTCTTAAGTATACTTAATCTAGGTACATTTTTTTAAACTGGAAACTAAGTTATACATTTTAATAGCTTTATAAAGTAAACAATTTTGTTTATGCGATTTGTTTCTTTTTTCAGTCTAATATCTTCTTTGTGTCTTGTATGATGTGTGGTGAAGTCTTTACTGTAATGTAGTTTGTCTCTAAAGTAAGGTGGTGGTAAGTTGCTGAAATACTTTATAAATTTAAATTAAAATGAAAATGTTATAGTAAATTCTCTGTTTAACACTCATTATATCTAATTCTTTGAGCATTTTTTGTATTGGTATATATATATACACTTTAAAATGTGTCTCATTGCTCTATTGTGGATTATTTGAAGTTTTTTTTAAGCTACCTTCATCACTTAGATAAAGAACATTAGAATAGTAGTCGATGTGTGGTGCAACAAATTGTTTTATAAATTAGTAAACTTGTTTTTTCATCGAAACTTTTCCTACTTCTTCCAAGGTAAGGCACCTTTTTAGCCAATTTAAAAAAAAAAAATTGTCGTTTTCTTTAAGAATCATCATTGAGTCTAATATTATTCCCAAGTACTTTACCTTATATACATTTTACAAGTTTTCACCATCCATGATTACTTGATAACGTTCATTGGACTTTCGGTTACCAATGATCATGTAGCTATTTTGTTTTTGAGATGTTGAGTTTAATTTTGTTGATTTTCAGCCATTTGGACACATTGATAAGATCACCACTAATTTTCTCAAATATACTTTCATATTCCTTACCTGTGATGTTAATAAGCGCACCATCCTCAAATTATCTTGTCTTTTAATCTTTTATGATTTTAATAATATCACTTATGTAAATTATGAACAAAAGTGGTCCTAGTACTAACCCCTGTGGCACTCCCAGTTCATTTTTTAATGGTTCTGATGTATAAATTTTCACTTTTGTGACTGGTAGCCTATTACTTAATTACGTAATTTTAAATGACATTCCTTCAACTCCAATTGTTTTCAGCTTATTTCTGATTATTTTTTTGACAATTGTTTTTTCTTTCCATTCATCTGTAATCAGAATTTCTGCTTCTAAATTCAGATTATTCATCGTACAATATATTATTTTATTTTATATATCTAGTTAATTGATATTTTACAATAATTTCCAGTATTTGTTAATATTTAGGTAACATATGTATGGGTCGACATATTACTGTCAACGTTGTACACGATTGAGGGAAGACCCCTGTTCTAAATGATTGGTTTATATTGCTCAAAAATAGATCACATTGATATTGTTATCTTGCAATGCGTATAATATTAAATAATATGCTTGTTTTCTGTGCTCTTTTATATCTTTCACGTAAAATTCTTGTGGTAAAGTATGAAAAAACTCTCAAACTGAGATAGCGTCATGATAATTGCTCAGCATTTTCTGTAATATTTTCCATATGTATCTAGTACCCACATTATAAACATACGAACAATCAAGGGTAACATTTTATATGGTTTATTATTCCTAATTGTCTTAAATGTGAAAATCATTATTATATGTACATGTATGTGTTTGTACTCAATTAGTCTTATCTTAAAGAGTGGCTATTTAAAAATTCCAATAAAGCCACAATCAATCATATTGATCCAATTTGGACATTATCTACCCTTCATAGGATTAGAATAAAGGTACCCACACACCTAACATTGTTTTTGTGGGTTATTAAAAAACAGGCATGATGATGATGATACTTGCACGTTAACATATTATTGTAGATTATCGTTTGTACTTAATATTATTAAATACGTTGCAAGAGAAACCAGAAAACATGACGTCTATAGGAAATTCATTTGGCCTTATCAACAAACCAATAGAAAGGCGAAAACATCTGCCTTGTACTCCTCCCATTAAAAATGCTTTTATTTATCACTAGATATTATTATTAATCTTTCATTTATTTGGTTTCAATACATTTCTTTTTATATTTGCGTAATAGCAAATTACATGGCTAATAAGACAATTCAGAATGTTTGACTAGGGGTTCCTTTGCAGAGGCGGATATTTAAAAACTGATTGTTTTAAGTCCTTACGACGTTCTTTTCAAAAATGCTGGCTAACTCATCTTCTTTGATTTCTTTGAGCCAGGTTTTGATTTGTTTTTAATTTATGAAATCTTTTTTTTTCTTTTTTTTATTGCTACTGGAAGTGAATTTTTAAGCTTAGTGGAGAGAGTACCAAATATATTGCGCTATTTCATCCCACCTAAAAACAATGCTATGATTCCACCGATTGTTTCTTGTGCAATACACGATTAATTAATTTACAATATTCATAAAATAAATTTCTTTCGATTATAATATATTAATGTACGCTATTATGTATTCTGCGTGTTTTATCCCCTGCGAGTTTGCCTCTTTACACGTAAAAAAAATACTATACTTTATTTGATGGAATAGTAATAAAGTTACCTCAACTATATAGCAGAATATACTGCAGCGGCAAATGGTGAGCTGTGATATCATTAAAGCCACACAGATTTTTCATTCTAAAATTTTTGCTCGCCAACGCAGTTCAGCTTGCAAAGTCGTTTCCGTAATGAGACACGGCGTTTAGAAATATCCAATTGTTCAATAAGAAAATATATTCTTCAAAACGAGTGTTGAAACTCGGTCGAAGCCGGGTAGTAAGTAATTACTAGTGATGTATAAATAATTCATACAGGTACTTCCGCTCAATAGTTTATATTAGGTAAGTACATTAATCTCCCTTTACTACGGAAGTTAGTTTAAATTGGCTTTGTTTAATATAGCGCCCTTGATAATTTTATCATAAATTAATGGAACCTTTCTCTCGCGTATTTGTTTGCATAATATCATAACCAGAACACTATTCGAATTACACTCTGACCATACCACCAAACCACAGAATACAGCACCCCAATTTCGTTACAGAATTGTCTGTATTACTGATGCTTGACCCGTGGCCCGCAAGTCCATTTCGTGCAGCCTGTGGGCCTTTTCGCACGGCCCATTAGGAAAAATAATATGTATAATTAACAACCACCAGCATTATTCCATTGGTTTGACTTTTTTTTTAAATTTGCGGCGCTTTCTTTATGCGCCATGTAGTTAATGGGTTCTATTGTATACTGCCGTGGTACGTAAAACACAGGGTATCTTCCTTGCGAGTCTCAATGAAGATACTGTGTTTTCACTTACCACGGCAATATGGGAGTACACGACCAAATATTGTCTCTGAAAACATAAAAGTAACGGAAGTGAGTTTTGACATTTCTTAATTAATAGCAATCGTTCGGATTTCCGGGTGCTATGATATTTAACGGTTTCATTTCTGTTCTACAAAATACGAAAGGATATCGCGGCAAACTTATCTGTTTACAATATTTTGAATCACCCAACCAAAATTACAATCATTTTTACATAATACCTAATGTTCATTGATATCTAAGATTTTTAAAAATCGGCAGCATTTATTAGTTAATAAAGAGAAAATTAGCCGTAAAATCCTTAGAGGAAATTACCGGTTATGGTTCTACAAAATACAAAACGTTTCTCCGCCAAAAACCCGACTTAAAATGACCTTGTAAATTTTGATAAGGCATTTAAATATTTAGCAATAAGTTATTATGAAATGCGATATGTTATGTTTATAATGGGGATATATCTACTGGCCCCAGACATTTGGGACGTTTGTACGGTATTCACATGCAAAATCTATACTAGCGATGCCAACATCTGCAAAGTTAACCATGTCAAGCTATAGGTATACTACCCTCTGCGCCCCGCGAACATATTGAAAATGAAAAAAATTGGGCTTCTGGCTAAAAAGGTTGTGGGTCACTGATCCATATGAACCAGCGCAGTTTACCTTAAGCCTTAGATGGTTCAATCTCCTCTCGGCTTGTGCAATAATTTAAAACTGATTCTAAATTAAATCCATAGGTATTCGATTACGCAAACGTTCCAAATCAGTGGCATCATTGAAATCAATTATCCGAGATCTAATTTGAGACTAATTATTATTGTTCGACAGGGAATTATTTAAAATTGGGATTGTGTATACCGCAATTTGCACCTACAATCTATTCCAAATATCAGGTATTTTAAACAACAGAGATAATCCCATTTTTATATATTAAATACTTCATTAAAGCGAGCGAGACGTACCTACTCGGGCTTAAAATAAATACATTTTTTTATGTGATACCACACCAGAGTCCCAGCTGCTCCCAACCGTCTGGAGCCAGTAAGACTATGGCATTCCCAATTGGGATATGTCGTGAGGCTGAAGGTATTGAGGTATTGGCTGGAGGGGATGGGAAAGAGGAAGGTGGAGAAGTAACTGGCTATTCAGTTCTGGTCACCAAACACGGCTAAAGCCATTTCAAGCAACGTTTCGATTCTGAATGATGGTCTTTCACCAGGGCGATACTGACAGTATCTACTACTACTCTGGAACGTGCCGCAAACATAAAACTACATATTAATTTTGATGAACAAATTGTGAAATAGCACATTTTCATCAAATAAAATTTACTTGCGCACGCCTGGATTTGAACCCGCGTCCTCCGGATTCGTAGCCAACGATCGTAACCACTCAACCACGGAGACCTAAGGCATGTTGCAGGGGAGTTTCGTAGATTGTATCAAATGTGTTAGAAAAATAAATTAGTATTTAATTATAATATACATGTGCGTTTTGGCATTGAAAACTGGATAGGGTCAATTCTCATACAAAGCGTTTAAATTGTCATTTCTTCGAGTGTAACAATAGTGTCGTTAACTGTGTACCTAGCGCATGGCAATTAAAATATGTGTTTTTACAATTACTGCATTCAGTATGGCCACTCTTTGACATTTTGTTGAAATTATTTGTTTTTTAAAATATCCCCTCAATCTCAATCAATACGAGTTAATATGAAAACAAGTAAAAAAAAAAACAATCAATGGAAATATTTAATTTAATGTCAATAACTTAAGCGGAATTGTTTGTGGAAAAAAAATTCTCTATTTACCACTAAATATAGCTGACTAAGTTTCGTCGTTCAAAAAACCTTTAATTTTTAACATACGGCATAAATTTGCCAGACTGCATTTGGCCCCAATAGGCTGGTAATGCTTCCGTCTCATTTTCTCTTTAAGAGGTCACTGAAGACTGCAGCTGGGTGATTTCGGAGAGAATTTGTTGGCCAACCTCCAAAAAGTCACAGTTCACAGTCATCAAGGAAGGATGACACAGTATTTGACTAGTGGGTCAACGTGCTCACGCTTCGTATGCCTGGTGATGCTTGGAACTCAGTTTCACACTAATAGGTGCGAAAAAGATGAATTCATTATGATAATAATACCTAATAAATTTTATAGCGCCATTTTTTGCGAAATAGCACCTCAAGAGCACTTCACACAGCTATAAAATAACACAGCACCTAGGTATAATTAAATTATCTTCAAAATATTTATGTTCATTAGATTAAAACTAGGCTGTGGTAAATAGTTTAGATTTGTTTCGTAGGTACCTGTTTTGGGGACTTTCGTAGGAAATACTATATTTAATACTGTAGTAGGTATGTGCGAGTGATTAGTCGGCGGTAGAGTTTCCCAATTCTCTAGAAAATACGAAATGTTTATGCGATAAAGCATGCCTTTATCTCTATTAATTAAGATTGGTCTCTGCAATAGGAAATTTGAGAGTCTGGTCAGTCGTAAATCAGACTTATCTATCGCGGAATGGGTTCGTTATAATTCAATTGGAATATATGCTTTAACTTTTAAGTGGCGTCGTGGTTTTCCGGGACCCACATCTAAACTACCCCTTTCTCACCGCTGAGACTCGCGCGCCTCAGTGTCTTCCTAACTGAGATCGCGCAGGAGGATATAGAGCTCGACCACATAAGTGCAATTTCTATTTACGAGAATCGTATGGGTCCCCGGGACCCACCACACCACGTACGTAAGTTTTATTTCCTTCAATTTATTTATCATTCCAGTCCCAAACCCCAAAAGTACTTCAAATGTTACAAAAATTATCGAGCATTAGCTATTTGTGGAACTTCAGAACGATAAATAAATCGAAAATTCGATCCTTGATCGTGCGAGCTTCGTCACATCGATGAAATCTGATTTTTTTCACTATCTGGTACAGGAGAGGGGGAAGATCATGAAGCCCATCTGCATGATGTAACATGTCTGCAAGACGTGTTACAAGTAGTGTAAAAATACGTGTTACTTTATCTATTGTCATTATTTTTTTTATATTCAGTCTTATTGTTTCGTTTATAAAAGTTTAAGTATAAGAAACCATCATTTTTTCTTATGTTATTTTAAACAATTGACGATAGTGCACACACATTCTATCGCATTCACACACATTATCTCTCACACACTCTCGCTGTACTGTCAATTAGCTTTTTTAACGAAGAAAGTGAAGCTCAAGAATGCGGTAATAAATCTTCTTTAGATTTTTCCCGATCATGCGCCTTGCGTGTACGAGTTCACCGGACTTATTTGACAATCGAGTTCCCGGAATCAGCAAATCATACATCCACTCGCTCAATCTTCACTCGACTGTAAATATAGATTTGATATGAAGGTAATATTAAAATAATCTTTGCCACCTTTTTTTTGTGAGGGAGTCCCGGCCGCCGTTCGCGCGGGAAACGAAGCAATCTGGGAAATAGAGCCATCTAGTGAAGCGGAAAGGAATCAATTAAGGTCACGTCGCACACAAACGGGTTCGTAGCCTGGATTATACAAATGTACAGGTAGAAAACGCAGCCCATTGATTACACTATTGTAAATCACGATAACACCAAAATAAACATAATGTTATTGTAACACCAGAAGATAGTTTGCATTTTAATTTAAGGCGATGCAATGGGAAGAATTGTAAAATCGTGTGTTTTCGGTTTGAGAATTTGATGGTCTAGAAATATCATAGATCATTTAATTAAGTACTGCAAGTAGAACACACCTTGGCCTTTCGTATAACCGTCCAATTTTTTGGTGTGTCTTTTTATAAGCCTAGAAAAAAATAAAGTATAAGAGCTAAAAAAGCGCAAAATCTCCTACTTATGAATTAAGTTTTTTAGAATATGAGCGTAAAACATTTTAATATTTATGCCTGAGCTTTACAAATTAAAATAAAACACGCGTTTTGGTGAAGTTTTTTGCGTAAATCAAAACATGCGGCCGATGTTAAGCGGGAATTTCGACCTTGTCACCACCTGCATAAGGAGCGCGTGATTTCTTTGGAATTTTACCCAGTGCTTGATATTAGAAAATAGCGAAGCATGGACCTAGATAGGTACGCTTAACGTGCCAAAATATTCTAGTATCTAATTTCACGAAATTGTACCAGGTATTAATTAACCTATGTCTGTGATAAATGACTTCCTGTATTATCTGCCTTAATTAGCTTATTACAAAATCTTCCTCGATAGTTCTTTCATTATTGATCCGCGCCGAATTGGTTTTCCGAATGAATGCAGCCTTAAAACGTGAAATAAAGGAAATGAAAAGGTGTTAACGAATATTTCCCACCTACTGCGTTTTACCTGCTTGTGTTTTTTCCCATTGTTCCCACATCAACATCAAAGGAATAAAATTGGCAATTTATAACGATTTTCAGACCGGGTATCCGTGCCCACGGAGCGAATTTTCACGCTCGACGAGAGCTCTGATGGATAATTAAAGGTATACCTATATCAATTCATAGCTTGTGTGGAAAATTCTCGTATATTTTGTTAAAACAGGTTTCTTATTTCAAGATAATACACAGACGAGCTTTTGGTAGACGTCCAAAAACTTATGGGAATGTTAAAATAACGTCACGCTATACAGTCACATTGCTTTTTCTAAATAATAATTTAAAAGTGACTAAAAAAAGAAAGGAAACTTCTTATAGCAAACGGATATCAAAGTGGACATAAATTTGACATATGTACTTATTTTGGATTATCTTTACTGAAATTTCTGTTTCTTGGGTGGTATTATTTCCACCGTGCATGGGATATGGAGCTTTGAAACATCACATACCTAAATTAAAAAAAAAAAAACGAAACGCCATTTGTACTATTTTTTTTTTACATTAATACCGCACAAGAGTCTCAACTGCTCCCAACCATCTGGAGCCAGTGAGACTATGGCATCCCCAATTGGGGAATGTTGTGAGGCTGAAGGTATTGGGGAGAGGAAGGAGAAGGGGTATAGGAAGGAGGGGAAAAGGGTTAATACCTGGCTATTCAGATCTGGTCACCAAACACGGCTAAAAGCCATTTCAAGCAACGTTTCAATTCTGAATGGTGGTCTTTCACCAGGACGATACTGAAAGTATCGTCCACTCTGGAACGTGCGTAAATATACTATATATTATTTTTATGATAATTAATTGTGAAACAGCACAAATTAATCAAATAAAATTTACTTGCGCACGCCGGGATTTGAACCCGCGACCTTCGGATTCGTAGTCGAGAGCCTTACCCCTCGACCATGGAGGCCGTCAAAATACTATGTTTTTACTATGTTTTTTTTTTTTTTACAAGTTTTTATACTTCATACTTTTTATACTTTATCCTTTTTATACTGTATACTTTTTTATACTTTTTATGGGTACTGTTACACTTTTTATACTTCTTGTTTGTTTCCTTGTTTTGTTATTGTTATTGCAATGTATCCTATTGTAATTATTATATCCTGCGAATATAAGATGTGGGCGTATACTTTGAATTATCTAAATAAATTTGTGTCACTTGACTGAATATTAAAAAAATACATATATACATTAATTTGGGCACTCAATATTTAGTTGTCACGATTTGATGAAAAAAAATTATTGTGCTTAGGCAGAAATGTTTTTTCGGTATATTTATTTATTATATAATATACGCCCTATATGGGATTTTACATATAAAGTTAGTTATAATAAACAGGTGCAAAACACACCACAGTAGGTTCAAAGATAATATATCGAACAAATACAGGAATAACATAGTGTATGTACCATTCTAAGTAATAAGTTCAGAGGCGAAAAATCAAAACATACCTCACATTCACATATTGAAAGGTATGGCGATAATGAATGGACGCCAGAAGATCTGTATCCAGAACTTTTACTAAAGCGCTGAGAGAATAATTTAGGTTATTTACTTTTCTAATTATAAAACTAAAAAAACGATATTTGCGGGTTTTAATTAGTAATTTACGTAATGGTGTTACGATGTGAGTCTCCAATCATAACCGTGTATTCAGTATTATGTCTTTGTATCAGATTAACGATTTAAGGTCACACACGGCGAATATGATACATACTCGTACATATATTAATATTATCGTAGGACATATCTCACGATGTCGTTCGCCGTATAATGCCTTTAGTCGTCACACACGGGTAATATAATATATATTTTCGAGTGGGCGTGGCCTAGATATATTACTTGATGTGAGGAGCGATATGTTTAATATATATTTAGCTATAACCGTATCTATTATCACCGTAACTATTCTTGTGAATAATTTATTAAAGATTATAAACCTCAGTGTAGTATTTAATCATTGAAGAAGATAATATTAGCAAATCTGAAAAGAAATATGAAACAGAAAAATACACAAAAAATAAAATAAAAATATATCAGTCGAATCTGGGAATCGAACCCAGGACCTCTGTCTAACCGGTACCTTTTTATTTTATGTGTCTTTTTCTGTTCCATATTTCGATTGCGCTTTGTTATTATTATCTTCTTTAATGATTACCCATCCTTGTTATTCTTATGACTACATGTTTTATATAAAACCAGTACTGTTAACTTTTTTCTTAAGTTATGATTTGATATAGCAACTTTGACAGTTCAGTGCGTAGCGTGGTTATACTACGAACCTACATACAAAATATCATTCGGACGAGTTGGTGCTTAGCGATCGCTTAGATTGATTGCCGAAAACTTTCGTAAGCAAACTACAAAACACTATGTCATAATGTATTGCCCCAAAGAGGCGTTTTATCGCAAACACAAAGTTCTATGAACTAAGAACAGTTTTCAACTTGAAGCTAGAGGCGTTGAACACTTACAGTAAGGTCATAGCAACCTTTAAGCCGGCGGTTGCCATAATAGGTAACTCCTACTTTATCTCGTTATATTTGAAGCAGGCTGAATAAAAAATGTCACGGTCAGGCGAAACGTCTCAGCGTAGTTTTTAATCAAAATAAAATGTTACGCTTTATAAACACCACTATTTTTTTTTCCAACATTTTTATTTTTACATAGAATTCGTCATTTATCTGTTAAAATTTACCAGCTATCGTTGAAAATCGATGAGAAAGTTGCTGTTTATTATGTAGATACCTAAGTATTTTCTTTAGTTTTACTACCCGGTTTCGCAAAGGAATTTATTTGATCACTTAAAATTTATCTCTTTTTCGAAAAATTGATTTTTTTGCCGTATGTTGAATGCCTTGTACATAGGTGAATGAACCGGCGACGCCCATCGGTTGAAAAACCGACGCTTCGCTTGGTCAAAAACCGGTTTAACGCTATAATACTGTGTTTTATATGAAATGTATACCTATCCCGATCCCCATATGGAATCCACATTGGAACCAGTATGGAAAATCTTTCCAGTACACGATCATTAGTTGCCATTAAAGAAGAAATACTATTTTGGGGCGGTAGTTAATGTCACACTTTCAACATAATCATCGGTACTAATATGTAAGCATCTGTCACAAAATACCAAAAAATAATAATAAATCGAAATTTACAATACCGAACAGACTATAATATATCTATAATCCATTTAACAATATTTAAAAAATATTCCTTAATAAACACGCAACATTTCCACATAGTACGTAAAATAATAGAAACCATATGGAAAGATGACCTGTTTGGAATCTCAACTAAAAAATAAGTAGTCAAAAGTTCGTTATCTTTTGCATGAAATGGTGTAAACTTGTGCAATAGTAGTTAATGCAAACAGTGTTAGTTTAAATCACGTTACAGCATGTATTTACAAATAGTTACCAAAAACATATGCGAGTATATTAACACCTGTATTTAGGACATATTTATATTAAATATTGAAATTGCGTTACCTGTAAATCCGTTTTTCGGGGATGATACTCGATGGGGTTCCCATAACTGAATAGAAATTGCGCACGTCGTTTCAAAGTTAATAAATTTAAAATACACATCAAAACTTTATTTTTTCAAATGGTTTCCGGAAACCTGATAGATGACAGATTACTGTGTGGGTATTCAACTCACGACGCCCGCCTGGTTTAAAAAATTTCGTCATTTGAGAAGTTCGTCATATTTAGAACGAAATGATGCAATCTTATGCAAAACAGTGTTTAATTACATAAGATTCTAAATCCTTGTTCTCGTCAAAACGTTTTATTTTGCAGATCATAGATGTTTACAACGTTCTGAATAACAAATTGTCGCGAATTCTATTCGACTCCTACGTATTAGACGCCATTGTCTTTTGCACGTCATGTATTGTAGCAGGATATACTTTTCCAATCCTTGAGATGCGTAAATTACGTGTATTCAATTATAATAAAGTAACTGATGGAATTTTTAACAAAATTATGCCAATAAAACAATTATACTCTAAAACAATACCACTTTACATTCATAAATACAAAAAACAAGAAATAACAACAATCACACATTAGAAACATTAGATCTCAGAGTCAAAAACACATACAACAAGAAATCACAAACAGAACATTTGGACAAAAAAAACTTCTTATACTATGGTACTAAACTCTACAACAAAATCCCACTATTCTTTAAAAATCACAACTATAATAAATTTAAAAATCGAATAAAACACTGGATACGTTACATAGGTAGATCTGAAATAGGAAATATATTAACACCAAATACAAACTAACACCGAAACCACTCAACTGCACTTAAAACACCTCGCCTTAAAATTGTTTTACCATTTTTCATCAATTTAATATAATTTTAATTTAATATTTTTTAAATGAAATCCTCAGCACCGGAAATCCCAGTGAGATATCATTATTTATTATTTTGTTATAAAATAAAGAAGATAATAAAATATTTAACAAAAATTAAAAAATTAAGGCGAAGCTATAAGTGAAATCACTATTTTGATTATTCTGTACTACGAATCGGTTTACACTATGAAGTAGTGGTGGTCGAAGCGGCTCGGTTTAGTGAGCCGGATCACTAAATCAGCTCTCTGTAAAGACAATCCACATGAAAACTGGACGAAAAAAGAGTCGTGTACGAGCGTCTTAAGGACGTCTTTAGGAGGGTCAAGGCAGCGAGGGAGAGGGCATGGTGCGGGGGGACGCGAACCGTCGTTCAAACGAGCCGGATCACCGAACCGGTACACTACAAAGAGCTGATTTAGTGATCCGGCTCACTAAACCGAGCCGATTCGCCCACCACTATTATGAAAACCAAAAAATATACTTTGGATAAATTGAATATTTTCGTAGAAATTTCCTGGATAAGAATTAAAATAAATTTCTTAATTACGTTGTAAAAAATATAAACGTAAATACTGTATTAAATTACTGTATTTTTTTTATTGTTACAATAGAAAATTATGAACGCATGTAAGAAACAAGTTTTTTAAAATACTGCCTTATAACTGAGATTATCTTAGAAAGATTCGCCTGATAAATGTATTTCTTTCTTACAAAATTCTTCGCAAAATAAATAAAAACCCGCTTTTCTAGACTCCGCTTGCCAAGCAAATTTTATACCTATTACCTATATTAGTGGTGACATAAGACACACAGCTCGTAGCAAATATTTTTGGCTGGTATATTCCTCTTAAGTATTTTTCTTTGCAACGATTCAAAATTAAACGGTCAGCAAAAAATTGCATAGTCATCCTTCATTATTAAGTTGTTAGTTAATACATTCAGTCACGGAGGATTAAACAGCTTTTATAGATTTAACATCAGCTTCTTTATTTTAATATTAAACCAGCTACTAACAGTTTGATGGAGGATTTGTAAAACTAAGCGAGATTATTAGTTTTTGCTGCTGCAAACGATTGGCTGTGCACTCGAATGAAAAACAAATTATAGGGTGATAAAAATATTTTTCCGCACTACACAAACATGTTAATACTTTGTATATATTCATATTATAAAGTACATTGAGTTTATTAAAAGTGTAAAAAAATATATTTTATTTAACTTTCATAGGAAGCAATCATTTTGTGGTTAGATGTAAATATTATTTTATTTTTGCCGATTTTGTATATGGTAGTAAAGAGCTCTAAGAGGAACGGCTTCGCGGCCTGTTTCACACAAAACTTGATTTTGGATTGGAGGCCAAAATACTCACCTAAACTTAAACTGACGGCCTCCATGGTCGAGGGGTAAGGTTCTCGACTACGAATCCGAAAGTCGCGGGTTCAAATCCTGGCTTGCGCAAGTAATTTTTATTTAATTAATTTGTGTTGTTTCACAATTAATTCATTTAAAAATAATATACAGTATATTTGCGGACGTTCCAGAGTGGAAGATACTTTCAGTATCGCCCTGGTGAAAGACCACCATTCAGAATTGAAACGTTGCTTGAAATGGCTTTTAGCCGTGTTTGGTGACCAGATCTGAATAGCCAGGTATTTACCCTTTTCCCCACCTTCCTCTCCCCCTTCTCCTTCCCTCCCCAATACCTTCAGCCTCACAACATTCCCCAATTGGGAATGCCATAGTCTCACTGGCTCCAGACGGTTGGGAGCAGTTTGGGACTCTTGTGCGGTATTCATATAAAAAAAAAATAATAATAATGATTTTTTTTTTCATTAAAAAGTATAGTAAATATCTAGTAGGTAATTTATTTATTTTTGTTTTACATTATGAAATATAGGCCATTAAATGAATTGATATTTCGCTATTTTAGAGGCACCTTTAACAATTATTTGGGGGCTAACGGTAAATGGGGTAATTTTTTTTTTATCCCCCTATAATCGCGAAAAATCAATTCCTGTAATGGCCTATATTTCTTAATTTAAAACAAAAATAAATAAAATACTTTTCATCCGTGCTAGATATTTACTAAATCTTTAATTAAAAAATATATATATATCATTCAATTTGGATGGGTATTTTGACCGCAAATCCAAAATTATGTTTTGTATGAAACAGGCCGCGCAGCCGTTCCTCTTAAAGTGTGTCGTCCAGCAGACATTAAAATAGAACCGGGTCAACAAAATGTCGTTCACTAATTCAGAGAGTAGCGTTCGCAATGGAAAGGTCGGGAAATATCGATTGAATTCATGTAACAGCCATCTTATACCGCTTTAATATAATGGATCGGGTGAAGTTATTGGATTATTCAATACGCCATTAGATGCCATCCATAATAAAGCTGCCCTAGTCCCCGCTTATTTATTCACCGAAATGTTCCGAGGTTTATGTATCGTTATCTTGTTTGTTGTTCGCTGTTATATTAAATTACATCTTACATCGTCGTCACTGTCGAATAGTCGAATGTCTGTAGGCATCATTGATTTATTGATGCCAGACGGACTGAAAAGGCTGTTTGATTTTATTTTTCATTCGTACCTATATAAGTTTTCTTTTGTGAATTTATGGCTAAATCGTGTATCACGTATACCTAATCATATGTACCTAAATAGTACGAGAACATCGCTTTTGTTGTCTGTGGATTCTTTTGCCTTTTGTATCTTATGTTGAATCATTTCTAAATTCAGAAAACAATGATTGTGTTTTAATTAATCGTAAGTAGGTAAATAACAGAAATTCCTTCAGCACGGAGCAGTGAAAACTATATAATGGTGAGCTCTGGTGTTATGAAATTTTCACTTTTGCCTATCTGGAATAAATTTCTTTTCTGCTTGCAAGAACTATCATTTCAACTGTTTAAAAATAAACCTGAATACATACATACATACATCTTCTTCCCCTTGTCCTACTCGGGTCGGGGACCCATCGCATCGACAAGGCGCCTCCAGGCGTCCCTGCCCTGCGCTATGTAAGCGGCACCCGTCCACGGTAGGCCTAGCCTCCCCTCCCACAGCCTCTGGAAGTTTGAAGTGGATTATCCCACCTGCGTCTGGGGCGGCCCACTGTACGTCTTCCCCTGGAATAGCACTCAAAATTTTCCGCGGAAGTCAACCTTCTGGCATTCTTAATACGTGCCCAAGCCACCTTAGTTACGACTTGTCTATGAAGAGTAGCAGTGGATCGATGTTTAGCTCCTTCCGTATCGTCGAGATTCTTATTCGATCCCATTTTGTGACTCCTGCCACTCTGAAAAATCTCATTTAAGCCAATTGGTACCCTGGAATGTGTTCCCCCGTTCAACATCCAGATCTAGCGTCCATAAGTAAGCGTGAATTAAAAATAAGACATGACACCACATTCATCGCTTCGTGTTTTTCTATTTCGATAAGAAAAAAGAGTCGGGTAGGAAACGCAGAGGAATATAAAGGTTAACCGGCTTACAGGATGCGCAAAATTTATTATTTTTTTGCATGTTTTTCAATTTTGGCAATAAATTATTGTACGTAATAAAATATCTACCGCTGTAAAAAATGCATTCGTATTCTAAAATTAAAACAAATAAGCGTGTAGCAATCGTATTTTTACCTGTGATACTAGTTCAAATACACAAGAGTGGCACTGACTGCCTAACTATTAACATGGGTAATGTTTTGAGTACGATTGTTGTTGAGAATGTAGAGTTTGGACATAACGATAAACATTTGAAAATCCAGAGAGGAAAAACACGATTTCTGGATAATTTTGAGCTTGAAATATGGTATTTCATTAAAAAAGAGTTATAAATTGAAGACCCGTCAGTGGCTGAGTTGGCATCACTTTCAGGCGTCGTGAGTTCAATTCCTCGGCTGGCTAAGTCCTCCATTTACGACACAAGCAACATCTTCCGCTTACTGTGATGGTAGTAGGAGATATTCAAATATTATCAGGTTATTGGTAACCAGGGAATATTTGTCTTTCTTTTTAAAATATACTTGTAATCTTTTGACACAACTTTGTCTGATATTAAGTCTCTCGATGGAGGGGTTTCCTTTAATGAGATTTATTTCACTTGGGCTTGCTAGCATTATATGCAGTTGCCTGCCAGAAAATTATTTTATCGGCGTCCGTTTTAATTGAATTTTTCAAGCAGAAAAGAGTTCGTATAGTTCTGTATCGTGATTGTGGCCTACAAAACGAACGCACGTGTAACATACCGATTTCGTGTTAGAACAATTTGTTTTAATAAATTTGTCGGTAAAATAAAATAGGCGATAAAGCATTGCTGCATTGGAATTACTTCCTCAATAAAACCCGCATAATTCACACAGTAGAATGTAGTACAAGTAGATACTCAAAGCGATGTTAATACAAAGTCACGCTACTCAGAGCGGGGGTCATTTCATTACGAATCAAATGAACTGTAACAAAGCCAGATTGCTGATTTCACAAGGAAAGAGGTCTTAATAAATGCATTGAAGTAATAATAACGATATTATTTATACTTAAGAGATGCGGAATGAGAAATTCCGTTACTTAACCCTTACCACTCCGTTGTCGGGTGCCAGCCGACATCACTATTTGTACGCTACAACTCAGTTGTCGGCTGGCGGCCGACAAGGCAAAACATGCGCGTGCGGTGTATTTTCACGCGCAAAACTTGACACGTGACGTTGTTTCTTGTGATTATTCGATAAAAAACATTTAAATTCATGTTTTAATAAGATTTTGACTGTTTTTCTTTTTTGTTTTACTATAAAATAACCTTTTTGCCTATTAATATTTTGACATTATTTAAATTAGAGTTGGCTAACAACAAATATTAAAAAATAATGGAGTGGTAAGGGTTAATAAAATTCAATAAAAA
>JAHDVE020004112.1:0-22210 GCA_022606495.2 Halesus radiatus
AGCAATGCACCCCACTGACTCACAATATGTACTATTTTATATTTATTTTTAAGGTTTGTTTCATGTTTCACAAATTTATTTGGATGGCAAAAAATTAGTCTCATGGACTTACTTTATTCCACATTGTTTCTTAACTCATTGTTTCCATTCCAGTGAGTGGGAAGCTACCACAGTCCTAGAACTGATCTGGGCTCTGACCAAGAGTCCCCGGATATGGCAGGGCAGAGATAAGACCACCCCCAAGCATCACACACCCGAGGATATTCTACGACTTTCTCATGAACAGGTTTGCAACTTGTACATATTTATTTATTTGATTATACGCCCATCTGACTTTTACATGGATTTTAGAACATAATATAAAGAGCTATCAAAAATTACAAGTACATAGAGATTCTAAACCATGAAGTAATGAACAATCTTTTTGAAACGTTTAACAGTGACATAAAATAAAAAACCAAAACAATATTATAACACTAATCATTAATGCCACATTACCCACGCTACAATCCTACATATTGTAGGATTCATAAAAGTGCTGGTATAGATGACGCTTTACTGTATAAATGGAGTCAGCAAATACATCAACAACACCTCCAAACCTGTTGCCAAGATCATGCATCCTATTGGTAAATGAATGAAACTGATATTTGTGTAAGTGTTGCAGAAAAATGTTACAGTTTGTCTTGTGTTCCTCGTCGGTACATTTAATTTAATAGTGGCGAGGATGGCAGGGCTGTCAATTAGGTTGTTAATGATTCTATATAATACAACTAGGTCTGACATAACTCTCCTGTCAGACAGCGTAATCAGATCCAATTGATTCATCAAACTTACATACCTAAGAAATTTGCACTGAACCCGTTCTATATTATCAGAGTGTACTTTATACAAAGGATATTCCGTATATTTCAACAATGTATGGAAGATAAATTGTTATCTTCTTTTTCGTCTTCCTAATGAGTCTTCTGGCATCCTGTATTGCATAGGCCTCCTTGGAGAAGTAAGGTAATCTAGCCCATGCCTGCGTTTGTTCCATAATGTTTCTAAGTTTAAAGAATTCTCCTCTTCAAACAACACCATGATCCGTTATGCGTACTACATGGCAAAACAGACGTGTTGGCTCAGCACAGCATGACACGGGGTATGGTGCTGCTAAATAACATCTCTCTTGATATCTTCAACATAAACCTTGAAGGTTTCAAGGGACATCCAAATATGTCTCTTAATTTATGTCATTCTAATTAACTTTTATGTTGAAATGTACTTTTGTATCTTTGTTACCGTTCGTGTGTTTAGTAAACGGACACAGTATGTTGTACACAAAAAATGCTATTAGTAAATGCTATTTGAAATCTTTCTTTTCTCCATGCCATAACAAATTAAAACTGTTATTCAGATTGGAGTGCTCATCTCCTACATACTAGAAGAAGCATCCCAATGTCCCAACAACGAGCAAGCCTGTCTCCGCATGGAATCCCGTCTGCCTCTACTCCTGGAGAGCCTGCAGGACGACCACTCCCTGATGAGCGCCATCACCAGCCTGGAGGGGCGCCTGCTGCGGCCCGACGCCGTCGTCACCTCCTTTATCTTGCTACTATACATGCGCGTGCCCAAGGTGCTGCACCTGCTCAACACCAAGGGGCGGCTGCCGCTCATTGATATTGTCATGTCGGAGGCAGATGAGATGGATGCCGTTGGTAACATAACAAATTTGTACTCTTTTAAGAAAATACTTTTAAAAATTCCAACCTATATATTTAAATTTATTTTTGAATAGATAAAATTTTCTAAAATATTAATTCACCCTAATAAATTATCCCCTGTAAAATAATAAAAGAATTTTACCTATCAATAAAATTCATATTTTGTGTTCCGTATCAATGCCTGGAATCCATTATGAGAGAGAGCTTGCTCTTTTCCCCTTTTAATTTGCATTTCGCACACATTTATTCCCTATATTTACCCTTTTATCTGACTTATAAGTCCTATAAAAGGGTAAAAAGTTGTAAATATTGGACTTTAAGGATGGATTGAAGTTGTCGAGAGAATCTTGACACAGAGGGGTGATTGTTTCTCGTTAGATAAAAACACTGTCATTGATCACTGATTATATTTCCGCTTAAATAATACAATGGTCTAGCGTGGCTTAAATATCTCTACACTGAGTTAACAAAGGCTGTTGTTTACTAAGAATTTTGAAAGAAAAGAATGATGAATTATGTAGTTGATGTTATTTATAACTTTGACACTTTAAACAATAGAAAGATACAATGACTTGATTTTGGGAAATTGTCTATTTTTTACTGCGTTTGTTTAACTGAGTAAGAACTGATATCTACTATAAGAGTGCAGCCACATAATTTAAAATGATGATCTTGCTATAAATACTGAACAATATTTATTATTTTTGTTTCAGAAACATCAACGAGTATTGTAGATAGAATATCTCACTGCATGTTCACAGCTTTAGCGGCTACTCCTCATTCTAAGGAATGGTTCAAAAGGTTCGTTGAAATATCCAATTACATTTCATGTTATTTATTTATTTAATAAAAAAACTAGCTGACGTGTACCCCAACGTTGCCCGGGGTTATGAATGGTTTGGAGTAAAGTTTTAAGGTTGTGATGTGTTACCCCTACCCCTATCCCTACCCAGTTATTTTCCTCTTATTTTGAATGTCAAGTGTGCAAAATTTCATCAATAAGTACCAAAATTCTGCTTTTAGGGGTGGGAAAGGGGAATTTTTTTTTATATGAATACCGCACACGAGTCCCAACTGCTCCCAACCGTCTGGATCCAGTGAGACTATGGCATCCCCAATTGGAGAATGTTGTGAGGCTGAAGGTATTGGGGAGGGGAAGGAGAAGAGGAAGGTGGGGAAATACCTGGCTATTCAGATCTGGTCACCAAACACGGCTAAAACGCCATTTCAAGCAACATTTCAATTCTGAATGGTGGTCTTTCACCAGGGCGATACTGAGAGTATCTTCCACTCTGGAACGTGCTCAAATATGCTATATATTATTTTTAAAGGAATTAATTGTGAAACAGCACAAATGAATTAAATAAAATTTACTTGCACACGCCGGGATTAGAACCCGCGACCTTCAGATTCGTACTCGAGAGCCTTACCCCTCGACCATGGAGGCTGTCAGAGGAATGGATGTGGTTTTTAGAAATCTCACATGGATAGTGGACTTTCCTCTTGTTTGAATGTCAAGGGTGCAAAATTTCATCAAGCTCGCAATAAATAGATTTGTATACGAAACAAACAAACAAACAAACAAACAACGCCCGCCCGGGGCATTCTTCTTTATATAATAAAAGAAGAAGATAGATAGATTACATGTCGTCGGGCCAATGCCAAGATCGCGAATCTTCAAAAGCACCACCTCGAGATATTGAGGTTTGAAGTCCTTGAGCAACAGACACTGGGCATTCGGTTTCGGCCGAGATTTTTCTAAAAATCCTACCTCAGAATATTAATATGAGAACATTAAACTGCTTTCTGTGGTTTAACGCCAATGAATCCACCTATATTTCACTGTTCATCCAATATATTTAGGTTTTGTAAAAAAATAAATTCGTAAAATTTAAAAACGTTTGATTTCTGTATGTTTATTACCAAAAATTGCCCTACATTGAATTTATATGGGGCAATATTGAATATTTCTATTTCTGTATATTGTCTATGGTCTACTGGAAATTTCTATAGTCGTTACGTTAAAAACTGCATTATATATAAACAGATGTTTAATTTTTAGTAAGAAAAATATTTTTTTACTTTTGTTCTCGAACTGTCAAAATAGAATTAGAATTTTTATTACATTTATTGCAAAAAACTAGTGTTACATTGGAAAGATACATTATTTTCTACATCTATCAAATAGAATGATAGATGTAGAATTGTAGATGTAATAAAAAAAACACACACACACAAAACGCACTGTAAACAATATATTTGCTTTTAAAAACGCTTTAATTAAAAATATCACGACTTTAAAATAACATTAATTAAATAGAGAATTTAATTACAAACACATTGATATATGATATGTACCAGAAATTATATAAAATAAATACTTACGGTATTTTTTACGGAAGCAGTCAATCGTTGCGAAACACGTTTTAAAAAATGGCATCTAGAATTTGATAAAAACATTTTTCAAATATTTACATTAGCGGCATCTTTTGGTATTCTACACAAGCTTAGTCAATCTAGCGAATAAATACTTTAGTTTTTGCAGGAAATTCAAAATAAATTCATTTTAATTTGCAAAAATCTCCTACCAACAGCTACCCAAATTTAGGTAGCTGTCGCTTGACGTCATTAGTGCTGCTGCCCAAATTTGGGTAGCCGTCTATGTATACAATATTATTTTCGAATATTAACATAAATCGATGTGTGATTCCAGTTGAAAAACCTCAAACATCAGTATCTCGAAATGATGCTTTTGCTAATTTGCAAATTTGGCATTGGCTCGACGATATGCATGTAGATTTCATCATCTTCTTCATCCGCTGTGTATCCACTCTCAAATGATGGCCTGCTTTCTTTTAGTGGGCTTTGGGGTGGCCTTAAACATCTTGGCACTTCGAATGTACGTTCTGTCTATTATCATTTGCTTTTTTGGCATATTTAATGGGCTACATTTTTTTTTTCTTATCCTTTTACTCCTTTCCGATCTATTCGGATGATGCTTAGCATGCATCTTTTTTTTTCCCATCAACGAACATACTGAGTAACTACCGGTTTGTTTTAATGTGTGGTGTAAGTGATTTTAATTTAGCTGCCAACTTATCTTTTGTGTAGGATTCCTGGATTAGAAGCCAGCTGCCGCTCGCTCTGCAGGCAACACCCCCGCCTTGCCCTCCGCCAGCTAGGCCTCCTGGGCACCCTGTTGAAGGGGCGCTGCCACCTCGAGTGGGGTCCCTTCCGCAACGGGGGCCACGCCGCCTACTTCACGCAAACCCTCGGTATACTGGAGATGCTGCAGCCCTCGCTGTTCTCCACCGTCTACAGGAAGAGGCTGCACATCATCCTGGATAGCTATTTCGCCCTGATAAGCAAGCACGGGTACATCAAGGATATGGGGCAACTGATACAGAGGTTTGCCACTCTGCTGCAGGGGTATATGGCATTTGATGCCGCTGGGGCTAATGATTACTTCAGGGATTATCTCCACGTGCTCAGGTGACATTTTTTCAATTTTTTTTTTGTATTTTTATGGTATAAGAGATCTTAGTGAGAAGCAAAATTTGTTCAATCTCAATCATTACGATTGTAAATTTTATTTTCATATTTTAAATATACAACCATAGATGAAAAAAAATAATATCGTTTTCAAATTTAGTTTCAGTTTCAGTGTCGATAAAACGTCTTTTATTAAAAGAACATTTTACAGTTTCATATAATACGGCATTTTTAATAAGTACAATATATG
Organism: Halesus radiatus; assembly: GCA_022606495.2. NCBI lineage: Eukaryota > Metazoa > Arthropoda > Insecta > Trichoptera > Limnephilidae > Halesus > Halesus radiatus. The sequence goes on from JAHDVE020004112.1 coordinate 5,449, forward strand.
TTACATAATTATATTATTGTATGGTATACGTTACCTACCTCAGTAGGTGAAACCTGTTCTGAGGTAGGTGACCGCGGATGACAGATTAGGCATTGTTAAATTAAAATATTTAAAACGTAATATATTAAACTAGTAATGCAAGAATATACAAACAATAATTGAAATGGAATTTCGAAAACGTTATGAGAGGTTAAAAAGGGTGACAAAATTAAATAAAGAAGGTAATGTGTAAAAGAAGTGTTTTATATTGTTGCATTATATCACAAAAATTAAACTATTATACTTTTGTATTATTTAAAATAAGAAAAAACAAATGAAATAAATTTAAAGTTACGGTGTAAATGCAGGAAATTGGTGTAGCTATATTTGTGCTTATCTGTGAACCTTTGGAACGCCGAGCTCCCGCGATCTAATACTTCGGTAGTGTGCCGAGGGAAATTTGCGCGCGGCTCGCCTCAGTCTTTTTTCATAATAACTTATTTGTTTTTTTGCAAAATTATGTGTTTGTAAATTGCACCGTCTTTTCAGATGATGTGTTTATATATTTACAAAAATTATATATAAATATCATAAGTAGTTTCCCAGAATAGTTACTCATATTCAGAAAAATGGTTTTTTGACATTGCCGGTCGGAATCGCCGGCATTCAATGGATGCAAATTTTGCTTATCTGATGGGCAATTCTGGCACACTTGAAGTTATTGAAGCGGTTTGATGGTCAAAGTAAGGGACGCTTTTTTTGTGGTTTGGTAACAGTTCTCAGGCGATTTCAGGTGTCCCCTCCGGTGATCCAAAACTAAAATTCGATTTAATCTGTTCATGCATTACACTTGTTATTTAATTCTATTAGGCTAATATTGATTAGTGAAATATCACCTCATTGGTGCTTTACATAACTAGAAAGCAAAAGCGTGCTGCCCATATGGACACATAAGCACTTACTCATATAAAAATAATAATATTAAAACACTTATAAAAAAATGCGCAAAGTACCAACCACGGATCGCAGCGCATTGCGTGCCACACAGACTGCACCACTATAACGTGTCAAAGGCAGAAACTAAGTATGCAAAATGACGCACACAATCATATTCAAATGTTGACTTATACACAAAACGTACATGTGTGCGTAATGCGCTTCAAGGGACGACTCATTTTGTTAGTGTCTAAAAAGCTATGCCTTTCAGTAATGCCAGCAAATACAGCAATCAGTGCCATCTGTTGGCACCTCTATTAAGTAATACAACTTTACTAACCAAATAATGATAATATAATGTTGGCTCTCTTTCTGTGTTTATTTATCGGAAAAAATATGAAAAATTTATATATCCAGTAATAAATATGCATACACGAAGCGGTTATTTGGATATTTGATATGGCTTAGGTAATCCCAACCGACATCGGCTACAGCCAGTAACTTAGCCATTCTTAGCGACAACTTGCACGAAGCGAGCTGTCTGAGGATTTTTTTTTTTTAATATCTATTAATTGGTGGTTTTTCCTACTGCCTACCCTAATTACAAACTCTGTGCACTCCACTGCTTGAAAGTAACCTAAAACTATGGTTAAACTTACATTTAAGATACTCCATTCTACTTAGAAACTAATAATTTTTTTAATTTCATGACCAGTTCCCACCCCATCTTATCATCGCTCAGCGTAGTGGGTCCCCCTTCAGAAAGCATTGCGCCGACTGGGGACGGCTCGGGAGGAGAGTGGGGCGAGCGCCCCTCGCACCCCGGGGGCCCTCAGCCCCTCTCGGCGGATCCCTCACCCATCATGCTGCTCAATAATGTAATTGCTTCTACTGTGGACACGGAGACTGGTGAGTTTTATTAATACATACTAAATTGAAGCCAAGTGTATGAAAATCTATTTAGACGGACATAGATCTCGATGTATATTGTATCTAAATATTATCTCTAAACTTTGAGCTCTGGTGTTGTGAAATTTGCGCAGCTTTTTCTGTTTGGAAAATAATCCATATTGTTTGTTCCACATTTTTCAATTGTTCAGTAAGTAAAAGGGGTTGAATCTCTCCTATTTAGAATTCAAAGTTAACACAACCATTTTCAGCTCGCAATATCATCTCCATCGTGGTCTATGGAGCTTTGAAATATCCATTTAACATAAAAAAGAGACCTACATTTTTTGTTCCATATTGCATCAGAAAAGATGTATTTGTCTTCTCTCCTTTAAACTCTACCAGATTGGAAATTTCATAAACCGGTTGTAGAAATGTTTTATCGAATTTTTCCACAGGCCTCGCGACCCTCATGCGATGCCTGGACGCCGCCAACCCGGAGCTGGCCATCGCGGCGCTGGAGAAGCTGCCTGAGCTGGTGGTGTGCATGCAGGAACACGCCACGCAGATCCTCAGCAAGGTGTTCCAGCTCGGCATGCGCTCCAAGATCAACACCGAGAGTTATATCGCTAAGTGCGTCCTGACGCTCAACGCACATAGAGGATGCTGAATATTATGTTATGTATGACTTTATTGAAATATAAAATCTCTCGAATTTCCCTTGTTCCTTGCTGCTTTTAGTCTTAAGGTCTATTCACATCTACCAGCACCGCGCAGTGCAGTACAGTACGGACACGACAACATCAGTAGCATAACATATCCGTGCACGCACGGGCCAGCATCAGCCGTGATTGTTGTCTAGATTTATTGTCATAAATCTCATGGATTTGACCTCCCCCACGAGTATTCTCTATCAAATTCAGTATCTGGCGCATTGGTAACAGACCCTAGTTGGCCCAAACATCCCCAATATTGGGGAATATTGAAACGAACGAAGGAACATTATTAGAGTATTATAGACTATACTAACGTTACGAACACTTACTACATATGTATTACAAATAAAAATGAAATAGTATTTTGTGTATAAAATCTTGTTTTATTACAATAAATAAATAATGATCAGCCTCCATCTATCCACAGCAGAAAGAAGGCCTCCACATAATATAATCAATATTAATACAATGGTATAAAGCGTTACAATTTGTTAGTGTAAATAAAAATATATGTATTGTCTTTGTGCACACAGTAAAAAACACCGCAGAAGTTCTACCAATCCTTCGAGTCTTCCAAGTCTGCAAACATTTTGTCTTTGATGGCTTGTTTGGGATCCTTTTTTATGGAACTCTCAACTGCACCGGTTTGTCCGAGAAGATATTCAAGTTCTGAAAACATTAAACTGTATTAATAAACTATCTTTTAGTTCTCAGATAGTCAGTCTGAAAAGTTCTTTCTTTAGTTTTCAACCTTGCTTCACGAGCTTCCTGATGTTTTTGGGATATTATGCCTTTTTTTTTTATTTTTCGTTTATATTGTCGATGAATCAACGTTTATTGAAAGAATGTTACATAGTTTCATACAATATGGAATGTTTAAATACAAGTTGACTGCCCTAAAACGGGTTTTTGTTCCGAGTTGGGCAGTCAAAGCTTTCTAGTTTTTATTGTTTAATAATGTGTGAAAAATAAAGTTACAATATACGTTACATAATTATATTATTGAATGATTTACATTATCTACCTCACTAGTTCACCTAGTTTCAACCTGTTTTGAGGTAGGTGACTGGATGTACAAAAAGAAAGATTTAAGTGTGATGTTATGACAGATTAGACATTGTTAAATTAAAATATTTAAAATGTAATATATTAAAATAGTAATAAAAAAAATAATTGAAAGGGAATTTCGAAAACATTATGAGAGGTTAAAAGAGGTAACAAAATTAAATAAAGAAGGTGATGTGTAAAAGAAGTGTTCTATATTGTTACATTATATCACAAAAATGAAAATATTATACTTAAGAAATAAATTTAAAGTTGCGGTGTAAATACAGGACAGTGGGTACTATTAGCAATGCAGAAAGTATAGCAAATTTCCTTATGTGTTGCTGCGCCTCCTCCTTCTTTAGCCAACGTTTCGGACAGCGTTACAGTGTGCATCATCAGGGCAGATGTGTACATTGTGGTGAAATATGTATTTATGTATGTAGAAGTAATACCGTGTTGTGCGTGTCAATCCTCTTAGGGGTGATAATTCAATATAATAAAATTAATTATTAGTATGATTAATGTGGTTTTCGGCGTTTAGTTTTGGTGTTGTCATCAAGTACCGGATACCAAGAACTATTAAGCCTAGCTTCGTCGGCTCTATTAATATTATTGGGGTTTTTGTGAATTTCAATTGCTTTGTGGAATTACGGAAGCAATTGAAATCCACAAAAACCCTATTAATAGGGACGACGGCGCTAATCGAGAAAATACTTTTGGCCGTGAAAACCTGAAAACATATCTTGTTGCATGAGCCTTAAACTCGAGAATTTAATTAAATGTGAGATAGTTGTAAAATTCTGTTGCTTTCAAAAACTACAATGGGTTGGCCACGTGGAAAGAATGTCAGGTGACAGGATACTGAAAATCATTGCCAAGTGGGTGCCGTGGAAGTGATTTAGAAGCAGGCTGAGGAAGAGGTGAACTGACTGCGTGAGAGAAGATCGGAGCAAGATGGGAACGATTGACAACTGGAGAAGAATTTCTAAAGACTGGGGCTAGTGGAGAACATTTGCGGAGACCAAATTCCACCCTGGGATGTAGCGCCATGATGCTGATGATAAATTGTGTTTTGTGGATGTTTTTGCAATAATTAGGTGAGTTCTCAAGATGTGTCTATGTTGGAAACGAAGTATGTATGCGTGTTGGAGCTCACCGTCGCAAGAGACGTTGGGCCCTCTGAATTCAATAGGTCCGACGATCTGTTTCCTCAGCTCCCCCTCGTGATACACGAACATGCTGGGCAGGTTCTTCTCGGGGAAGTTGGGGATGCAGGTCTGGGCGATGGCCTTCAGGAACTTGGTGTAGGGGAACTTCTGACATAGCTGGGACATGTGCTGATTGAGGAGGGCACATAACGGGATTCTGCAATCAAAAAGGTTATGGTTAGAAGACATTTTTTAGACGGTTCAAACCTTTGAGCGACAACTACTCAATATAATACCAACTCACTGAGGAAGCTATTAGGACTATTCATTGGACACTGTCCCATCATGAGATATGTGAACTTTTATGAAAGTGTAGCTACCTGCTGAACTGGCCACCAAGATTTATTATTTCGACAACCATCGAACATCTGAAGTACAGTGACACTAGTAACATCAGTTCTTATATAGTCAACGGTTTTCCCTAATAGCATCCATTCCTTCATTCCTGCTTGCCCTGTGTAGTCTACTTAGTTCAGTTCATTTGTACTTATATAATTAACTCCTGTAACAACAATAGCTGTAAGAAATGTGAACAAACACCCATTGGTGCCAATATTCCGCCTTCATGGGAAGAAGGCGAGAGTATCTAGAGAACCATGTTGTGTGTGGAACCAGGAGATATCGCAAACACCCAAAGAGAACCCTGCTGAACTTTATTAAAGAGACTGGACTGACTCACTATTGTCGAACGAATAAAATGAAATATTGGTATTAGCACAATAGGCTCATGGCTTAAGATTCTAATGATATAATAACACACATATAAAACTTATTTCCACTTTTATTAATATGAAATATTGGTATTAGCACAATAGGCTCATGGCTTAAGGGGTAACACCACTCTAGGAGGTCGAAAAATGACCTAATTTCAAGATTTTTTTCCGGGAAAACAACAAAAAAAATGAAAATTATGTGTAAAGTTCTTTATTGCCTATACATTAAAGTACGTATATAAATTTTTTATGGCAATCTAAAACATAATGGCGGCTGAGCAGGTGGTTGACTGAACACCCACCATCAATGTAGAGCTCCGCGGTCGGAAAAGTTTCTCCTCCAATTGTGACTCTGGAACAAAAACCCAAAAAATTTTCAATTTCACATACAAAAACCTCGAGTAAGACGTAGGGATTTTTTTTAATCACTTTTTTTAAGAAACGGTGGACATTTGAAAAAAAATTTGTTTTTTTTTGCCTAAAAATATGCACTAAAAATGTTTATAACAAATGAAATATGCAACATAAAAAAAAATCCCTACGTCTTTTTCCGGATAATCTTGTTTGAAAGATACTGTCAAAATTTCGAGTCGATCGGTAAAGAATTGAGCGATTTATGTTTCCGGCCGTGTCGAAAAAAGTAGTTTTGAGAAAAACCCGTTTAAAGTTTTCCTTATAAAAAAATCATAGAAATTTGTTTATACCTTTAATCTGCGATGCCTGCCCCATATAATTGACCTTCTAAATTGGTATTCTCTTGTTCTTCGTCCTTTCTAGTCGATCTGGCAGCCTGCCTAGCCAATTTTGCTGCGTCAGTCAGTCTCGTTTCAGCCACTGATACGCGGTGTTCGTCGGCTTCGCTGCAGAAATTGTAGCAATTTGGTCCGATTTTGATTCCGAGTGTTTGCATAATTTCCATAATTGAGATCATTCCGTCATTGTATACACAAATAGCAATATGTGTGACGATATCCAGAATTGTCTTACCACTAGACCTTGATTTAGGAGCCATCGCCCACACTGTTGCGTTGAAGGACTCGTTGCTATTTTGTGTGTAGCCACCGATACACCGAGTGAGAAGATCATCACTGCTTAATTCTTCATATATTGGTTTTATTGCTTCATATATATATTCGGAAAGTGGTGTTTTATGATGATGATTTTCCAATGTATTGGTCGCATTCATTCGTTGCCACGAGCACCACGAATCTTCACCGGGCGGACATTGTTCGTGCTGCGGGTTTTCGTCCGTTGACATCTTATGATAAAGAGTCCCCCAAATGCCGTTCCGCATTTTTTCGATTGAGTCGTGGTTTCGACGTATCGTCTCCAATTCGAATCGGTTCAACGGTCGCCTACTTGATGATTTTCGTCTTTTTTCATGCCCACTGCTAAGTTTTGTGCCTTTTCGAATACGATTCACTTCACCGCCACTCATGATGCAAATTTTTATTAGTACACTCAAAAAATAGCGACAAAAAACCACAATATTTAACGAAATGAAGCGAAAAAACCCACGTGTCGTGCAAACAGTTCAATGGTTACACCAACACTGAAGATTGAACTATACTACAAGCGTCCCAAATGGCGCGTCGCGCCGAGTCTTATACCTGCTCCGAGAGCGCAGCAGGTAGCTACGGTCGGGATCAAAATTCAGGCACTTCAACGATTGTACACCTTATAAATGATGTTGTGTCTTATTCTTAAGACCCTTAGGCACCTTTTAAGCGAAAAAAAAAAAAATCGATTTTTGGAAAATTCTAGAGTGGTGTTACCCCTTAAGATTCTAATGATATAATAACACACATAAAACTTATTTCCACTTTTATTAATAAAACTTATTTCCACTTTTATTAAAAGTGGAAATAAGTTTTATATGTGTGTTATTATATCATTATAATGGAATTCCACCATGTATTATCAGTTTCAAAAATAGAAATATTAAAAAGCTTAAGATTCTTACGGGAGCTATGCAAAGTGCCACCAAAGCTTTAATAATAAAAGGAGACAAAGCAATAAATCAAGAATTATACTTGTCTCACCCTTGTTTATAAAGATGAATGACCACCCAGATTTCCTTCCCCGCATTATTGACTTCTTGCACGTAGTCCTGACCCGAGATCTCCTGCACGGAGCCAAAGCGAGGCTTCCCCGCCAGCTGCTTCATCTCCGCAATCCTTTTCCTCCTGTAGTCCAGGAGCACTGCTTCATCTTCAGAGTCTTCCAGTTCATCCAGCTCATCTAGGTCAAGGGCGGCTAGTTTTTTGTGCTCTGTAAATATTTAAAAATAAAATTGTACAAAAATGATCCCGGAGGACTTAAACACCGAATCACTGCTACTCTTCGTAGATAAGTCGCAACTGAGGTGCTTGGGCACGTATTAAGAATGCCAGAAGGTCGAATTCTGGGGAAAATTCTGAGGCTATTCTAGGGAAGACATCCAGTGGGCCGCCCCAGTCACAGGTGGGAGAAGCAACTCCAGAGGCTGTTCGAAGAGAAGCTGGACCTACTATGGATGAATATCGTTGACGTAGCACAAGACAGGGATGCCTGGAGGCGCCTTATCAAAGCGATGGGTCCCCGACCCGAGTAGTACAATGGGAAGAAGATGTATGTATTTTTGTACTCATACATATGAGTACAAAAAAGGTGTCTGGCAGACATCACCAATGAAATCATTCAAGAAAATTATGTCTGGTAGACAAGGAACAACTCTGTTGAAAAAGCATCAATAGCAATATTTATATAACAGCTTTGCTGGGAAGGGCACGTATGATGGAAGACAGAAGAAGCCAACAGCCAAACCTGAAAGACGAAGGAGTGTTAAGAGACCCAAGCTTAGGTGGTTGGACAAAGAGACTGGAGGAAGAAGGCAGAATTGGAGGTGTTATCTATAGGCAGCCGGGGGTTGATTCCGGTTCATTTCAAGGATAAGGCATTATTCTTATCCTTAGACTTGAAGATTTTTTGCTTAACTGTGGTTCCAATTCTCTAGGATGACAGCTGTCATTCAGCAAATGACATTTAAAAAAAATATATATATATTTGCGTAGTTTTAACAAAAGAAAAACTGAATATTATCGTAAGTATTGACCTCAAACATTATTAGTGAGTCGTTTGTCGCATAATAACGCTATTAAATTAACCGAACTAACGAAATTGCGATGTTTGTGAAGAACCTATTCCAAAAACCCAAAATGTCGAGACAAAAATGTTTTAAATTCTAAAAATTATGATAAACTACAAGTGCTTTTTATTTCATAATGTTTTGCAAAAATCACAAAAAATGTGACCTTACTGGGGTAACCAGTTCTAAGGTCACACTGTACACGGTTTTATGTATGGATTATAAAATTAGGATAAGTTTTCGCAATTATTTTAAAATATTACTAGCGGAAAATTATAGTGCAATAAATTAATAAAAATCAAAATCTTCAAGAAAACATACCGTGAGTGTTTAACTCTATTCGGTCGCAACATCATATCTATATTCTTCCTTCCCGTGTCCATAATCCATATATTTATACTTCTTTTGAAGTCGGTGAATTTTGTAATGGTTTTTATTGCTAGAGGGAGGATGTTAAATACTTTTATAGAGAAATACTGCATTATATTTCTTTGTCCAAAAGTTGTTTAAGTTGTAGGTTGGTGGAATGTAAGTTGTAATGAGGATCTCGTGAATCGACCCGAGTTTGTATGTGCAAAGTTATCCTGGTTTTTGAATGCATAAATTAAAATATATAGTGTGAAGTAGGTAATAATAAACCACACATGTTAAGTATGTGTGACGCACCTATAATTTTGAATAATACTGTGATAATTAAACCACAAACAAAAATGTATTGTCATTGACGTGGAATCGGAATCACAGTTAAGCAAAATGTATTAAACCGTAAGGATAATGACAATGCCTTATATCCATGGGTTGTAGTGCTAGTAATGATGACTAGACAACGAATTATATGCCTCGATTAACAGCCTCCTTGGCTACGAATCCAGAGGTTGCGGGTTCAAATCCTGGTGTGCGCAAGTGAATTTTATTTTGTGTTATTTTACAATTTATTCATTAACTGTCTCTGTACGGTGCAATACTCTGTTACCTGAGCCAACATTTTTCTCCAAACGTATTAATTATAAAGTCTATAAAATCCAAAATTTTTGTAATCCTAGAAAAAACATTATTCAACAAATTTAAAATAAAAATCGTTTGTTTAAACAAAAGATAGGTAGGTACATACACATAACATACTCATAAACGTATGGAAAGATTTATGTTCCATATACTAAGTATATAGTAATATATATATATAGGCATTGGGTGCATCAACACACCTAAGTAGTAATTAATGATGTATGGATGATTTGTATAGTGCCATTTTAGTGAAAAATAACCTTAACAGTGCTGTGTCGGCTGGTATTATCAACGCCTTGACAAGTTGTTGTCTGGAGCAAAATGCTCCAATTGTGCCAGCACAGGACCGGCCCCGCCGCTGACGTTTGCTAGGGAGATGATCCACAAGCACAATACTCTGTTAATCCCCTAGAAAAAAAATCACTTCCACTTACGAGTTTCTTGCTTTTGTAGGATTGTGTCCTCGAGCATAGAAACAATATCCTGCTCTGTGACGGCCTTCTCCTTAGCAGGAATAATTCCCTTTGCGCGGAGCACATCATTCCACTCTGTGTCTTCATTGGGGTTCTAAAATTGTAATACCAATATTAGGTAGATACAGCTTCTTTTGTAAAAAAATACACCTGTACTTCAGGTATGGTCGCATGCATTGTGTTATTTATAGCCATTAATAATTTATTTTTACAAAAAAGAATTTTGTACTACAACACCGAATACTAAATAATTGTTTGTTTGTTTAATACATTCTAGATTTTTAATTCAAGGTGTGTTGGGTAAAGTGATTCATTTGTTCTAGAACTTTAACTCAAGTAACCTAGATCATGTGATTTGTAAATTATTCTGACCATTTATAAATAAAGAGTGCATGTTTAAATCAATGGGTACCTGCATTTTGAAGGTATGTTTAATTCAAGCTTGAAATAACAAACTCAATGCTCAAACTTATTGAGTATTTTGAGTTACTTTATAAGGCAGTAACCTAAATTTGGACGACACGAGATAGGTATTTAACCAATTTGACAGTAACAATTCAGTGTCGCCATTGTGCAAAATTTATTATATTTCGAAACACAAATAAACTCGTAGGTACTTTTTTCAAAGTTGGGGTAGGTGCAATATTATTGTAAAATAGGCAACTTCATTTAATTTTTTAAAATTACTTAAAAGTTATAAACGAAAAGATTTATAATGCAAACCTCCTTACGAAGGATTACTTGCGCCGAGTAGATTGAATGCTATAGAAATGACATCTCTGAGAAAAATATGTGGTAAAACCATGTATGATCGTGTGAAATTTTTTGAGATTCATAAAGGATACAAGGCTAATGTATGCGTAATAAGCAAGATTAAGAAACGGACGCTTAGATGGTTCGGGCATGTAGACCGAATGAACGAAAAAAGGAGTCTAAGGAGAATATTTGACGCGAATGTGGATGGAAGAAGAAGCCGGGGACGTCCGAGGAAGACATGGCACGATCAAGTTAATCAAATACTTAAGTCGGGTCATGTCAGAAGTCGGAATAACAGAAGAGAATGTATGAGACGATGTATGAATGTGAATGAAGCAAGAAGTGAATGCCAAGATCGAGTTGTTTGGCGGCCCGTCCTCTCCTGCAGGGAAACGGTGTGATGGTTAGTTAGTTACTTGCGCCGAAATGAGAGTAAGTCGGTTACCCTCTGCGAATATAACTCGCTCCGTCCGAGTGATAGCCGAGCCTACCTACGGGGCTACCGACCATATTAATATTGTTAGTCATTATGATGATATTTAAATTAACAGTTTGCGCAAATTATCGAACTATTTTAATATTGTAACAGCGCAAGCGAGTAGGTAGGTACTGGAGAAGTGATAACGTCATGAACAACGCGCGCGATGTTCAGGATGTGTTACGTCAGTTCTGGTAATTTATCACTTGTGAGAAATGGCTGAATTCGAGGGACGTAAACACGAGGAATATTCGTTAGATGAAAGCGGAGGTAAATAAATTAGTTTCCGAAGTGTTAAAATATAGTGAATAAATGTAAAATTTGTTGCTGAACGTGGTGATAGTAAAACGTCGTTGCGTTTTGCGTGTCATTCGAACGGTCACTTTGTATCTTTCTCTGGACTTCGACGATTTGCATTCTATTCCAATGTAAAGTTTTGCAATCTGTCGTTTGACGTGGTTTACCATTAGATTATTTATTTCTGTGTGTACGCGTGCGGAAACGTGTAATTATAAAGCCGTGAGTGATTTGTAAAAGGTTTCGTTGTGCAATGACATATTTTGTAAAATTTTCGTGAAAATCAGGAAATAACCACCTGTTCATTGTGACCTATGTAAATTAGTGAGTTATTCGTGTTAAACATAAATATAGTGGGTCCAAGTTTTTATGGTTCGTTCTTAGTACGTCGCCACTTCTTCGGGATGTCTCTAAAATGATTGTCATCCATTCCTAAGCGTGTGTTTAGTACCTACATGCAAAAATTCGTTGTTTTGGAAAAAGAGCAACAATGTTTTCTCTACAAAACCATTTATTTGAAAATATCCTTATTTATCGTTAAGAAATTAACCACGTTTTTTAATCGAGTCAATCACACAAAACAGTTCCTGTTAAATGCATGTCACCAATCTGACATTGTCACTTGGAAGTGTCAAAATGCACAAATATCAACTCATATTTCTGTCTATTCAATTAATTTTCACTGAAATCTTTCTTTAATGGCTATATTGTGATCGCGTTTATTGCATTTTTGTAAAATAACATAATATAGTTTTATTATTTATGAAAATTTGTTTTCAATTCCATCCCATTTGTCAAACTTTCAAATTTTTTATGAAACTCATAGCATTTTAATATTTTACTCGGCAATAGAGAGAATTCCACTCGGCAAAGGAATGGCGCGCGCTATTCAAATAGTGAACACCGATGGGGAGCACTCCTTCACGCTGGACGAAGAGGCCCTGACAGAGCTGATGCTTCAGGAAGACGTCAAAGACAGGAGTGTCGTCATCATATCAGTTGCCGGAGCCTTCAGAAAGGGAAAGTCTTTTCTGTTAGATTTCTTCCTGCGCTACATGACCTCTAGGGTGAGTTTTCTTTTCTGATTTCTTTTAATGTTGCCATAATGCTGCTTTTCTCCACAGCGTAGGAACTTTCTCTGGCTGGGGGGGAAGACGTTCTGAAATACCTCAGTCAGGGTTTGTTATTCTTAAAATTCAGAGTTTCATATTAAAGTAAGACATTACGCGTACATGTTTCTTTAAGTATTATGGCTGTAGATTATTTATTGAGAATGTTCGATATCTACTTAGGGATATTATAACATTTTGCCTATGTGTACAAACTATTTATATACTTTGCGATATACTTTGCCCTATACATATATATTTATATACTTTGCCCTTTACTCTTTCACATTGTTATTGTATTTACATATATTATAATTCGTATTCATTGGAGGCCCAGCTATACATTGATTTACCTTATTAATTCAAAGTAGACACTTAGCACAACTCATTAATGAATTTATACAATTTTGTAATATTTTTCTATGCATATTATTTTATAATTAATATAACAATATGAATTTGCTTACATAGGGGTAGGGGTAACACATCATAACCTCAAAACTTTCCTCCAAACCATTCATGAGCCTAATCCTAACCACTAATCATAGTAACTTTTTTTTACACTATTGTTATTGGTGTTTTTTATGCAGACCGGGATTCATTTTGATTCAAGGTTCAGTAGGGCTTTCAACTGCCCGGAGAGAGTGGAAATACGGCATGCCCATTTGTGGATTGTTGTAACTGTTGGAAGTGAAGGGGGGGAATATTAGGTAGTGTCTTGATATTCAGATCTAGTCAATAAAATTGCATAAGCCATTTCGATTGCGAGTGGTTGTCTCTCGCCAAGGCATCAAGGTCTCATTCTAAAGCATCGAGTAAATATCCCGTTTATTGCTGTTTTAAAGGCTGATTTAATTTACTCGCTTAAAGGGGGCATTAAAAAATAAACACTATTTAGTCTGCTAATGCAAGAAATAGTATAAACGATTCATCTTTAATTTCTGCACGGGTAGTTAGGAAAATGTTTAAGGTTCCCGATGACAAAAGTTCTTAGTCCGTAAATTTCAAGTTCTATATTAAATACATAATGAAATTTTAGGTAAAATGCTCGAAAATGTCTTGTATTTTCAGACATTTTGTCATGTATTTCATAGAAACCGTAGACTTACTGCCCGTATAGAATTAATGGGCAAATTATTTGTTGTATTGTTGCATCAGCAACCTTGCTAAGTAACGTTTAGCGCCTTGTTTGGGTGCTCGTCCTTTAATAAAATAAAATGTATAAATTACTGCTCCGGGTAACAAACCAGAGATCTCTGGACCAATGAGCTAACCGTTCTTTCACAGAGGTCTTCAGGGCTAGTTGTTTATTAAAATGCCATTAGGTGGTTTTTGTCCCTTTACTTAGATTGATTAATCTGAAGTCTCCATCTCATCTTAGAAAGCATTTTCTGCGACTGTCCTTGACACAAAATGGGAGCATTCGAATGTGAAACTTTGTTGCTATTGTTCTCTAAAGAATTCCATTATAAATGCTAACACCTTTGTGCATTGGTTACTTCGAAGGCATTCATACACCCACCGTCTATTTACCTCGGATAAATTCAATTAACACATTCGCTTATGAAGGAAAATAATGATTTTTTTTTACTCTTAGTATTGCCCTGGTGAAAAACCACCATTCAGAACCGAAGCGTTGCGTGAAATGTCATTAATCGCGTTTAGTGACCAGATCAGAATAGCCCGGTACTTTCTTCTTCCTCATCTACTGCCCCTCCCTACTCCCACCAGCCTCACTACATACTCCAATTGGGGTTGCTATAGTCCCACTGGCTCCGGACAGCTGGGAGCGGGACACTACCATGGTAATCACATTAAAAAAATATTATCGACCCTTGAATTTGAACAGAATTTTTTCACCATCACTTGCACTCAGTGGTGTGCAGTCCTTAAAGGCTGAAAAGCTGTGCCAACCCTTACACTATAAATATTTTCTTGGCTCTTTTGTTATTTATACCTACTTTATATTGGATTGTTTACACCATTAGCTTATACTAAATTGTTATATAATATCTAAAATGTTTATGTAGGGGAGTCTGCTGCTCAAGAATAGTTTAAGCCATAGTCATAATAAATATATTAACACCAAATACAGACTAACACCGACACCACTCAACTGCACTTTAATTAAGCAATTATTTGTATTTTTTTCAACAAGAACATTACTTTAATAAAATGTAATTTAATATTTTGTAAATGAAATCCTCAGCACGGGAAATCCCAGTGAGGACATCATTATTCGTTATTTTGTTGTAAACAAAAAAAGAGGAAGATAATTTATTTTTTATTTTTTATATGAATACCCCATAAGAGTCCCAACTGCTCCCAACCGTCTGGAGCCAGTGAGACTATGGCACCCCCAATTGGGGAATGTTGTGAGACTGAAGGTATTGGGGAGGGGAAGAGGAAAGTGGGGAAATACCTGGCTATTCAGATCTGGTCACCAAACACGGCTGAAAGCCATTTCAAGCAACGTTCCAATTCTGAATGGTGGTCTTTCACCAGGGCGATACTGAAAGTATCTTCCACTCTGGAACGTGCGCAAATATACTACATATTATAAATAAAATTTATTTGCGCACGCCGGGATTTGAAAACTCCCCCCCCCCTTAATAAAACATTATTATTATTGTTAAGATTAATTAATTTGCAAACATAGTATATCTATAAATTAATTAAAAATTACTTTGTGATCACCACTTTATTAATATATACATATCAGCATGTTTCGAAAACGATGCTTTCCTCATCAGGAATGTACAGGATACTAAAAAATAATAATGTCAAGTATGGACAAATGATAAACATAGAACACAATGTAAGAATAGACAAATTATAAACATAAACAAAAATTGATTAAAGTAGGTAATAATTAATCAAAAAAAATAATAATAAATTATTATAAAACATCGATTAACAAATTTATATCAGAAATTAAAAAATAAATTATTTTTATTATTAATATTAATATGATAATAAATTCAAGAAATAGCTATGATTTTTTTTTTATTAATTATGTTTAATTAACTGTCAACACTTTTTCTGATTACTGAAATTTCAAATTTGTCTAATTGTAAACCGGTAATAAGAAAAATGATTACAAAATAATTTTTAATTCATTTATTAATAATTATGCCACAAAGTGTAAAGCACATTTGAGGTGAACCTTCACAAAACTGCGCTATAGAAGTTAACTGTTATTATTAATATTACCCTAAGAAAAACGAACAATAGATTTTTTTTTTAAACTCTCGTTTATTTTTCTTTTGGCCACAACGACCAGCGTAGTATGATAGATAAATTGAATATTTTCAAATATATCGATAGGCATAAAATTTATACCCGAACATCGCACAGGCTACTTTTGGTCATAGAGCAATGCACACCATTGCCTG
Organism: Halesus radiatus; assembly: GCA_022606495.2. NCBI lineage: Eukaryota > Metazoa > Arthropoda > Insecta > Trichoptera > Limnephilidae > Halesus > Halesus radiatus. The sequence continues at coordinate 21,576 of JAHDVE020004112.1, forward strand.
CACTATTATTCCTAATGGCAGCTGGTGATTGGTGGCAAGTGACTCTGTGATTCTGGTCCCAGAGGTTGTGGGGTCGATACCTGACGAAGTTCAAGTATAATTTATCAAAATTTACGCTAAATAACCATCTCGCCACTTTTCAAGGGGTAGGCAAAGAGCGTGGAAAACCGTAAATTTCTTGCTTCATCCACGTATATACATATTTTTTAAACGTTAAAAATTGCTACTTTAAATATCGTTCGAGAGTGGAAGCTGATACCTCTCTGGTGAGGCCGCTGTTCACTGTTCGGAATCAAAACATTGCTTTGGAAGTCTAAACTTATGTTTAGTCACCAGGGACAGGGACCTGATTCCGGCTGTTTTTAACTAAATGAAATTGTCCTTATCCTTAGGGTTAAAAACGTTCCGATTCAATGTCACAATGGCAATACATTTTTAGATGACTTTATGGTTTGATTATCACAGTATTAAAAATTATTGGCACATCGCACATACTTGCCACTTGTATTCTATTATCATTTTTTTGAATTTAAATCACTTTTATCTGACATTTCGGGCCTTTGGTATAGGTACTTTACAAACATTTACAATTTCGTTAATTCGGTTAATTTAATAGCATTATTATGCGGCAAATA